>SNQJ01S0227492.1:0-12981 GCA_010110895.2 Picea sitchensis | reverse complement strand
TGATTCGCCCATGTCATCTGCCACTTTAGCTCATCGTACGGTCCAGTCATCATGCCACGTCATCCGCTGACGTCATCCGTGCCACGTGTCACCCTTCCAGTGGTGACACGTGTCACTTCAGGATTGGTCCAACCGTACGCTAAAAGTGCCAAATCTGCCTGACACGTGTCAGCACCTGGAGCCGACACATGTCCTGTATGGACCTGCCACGTGTCCTGTACGGACTGACACGTGTCCTGTACGGACTGACACGTGTCCTGTACGGACTGTACGGACTGTACAGACAAGTACAGTCAACATCCAAAATTTTTACCTGTTTGGCTTGGCGGACAGAATGCAATATCTTCTCCATACAGACTCCATTTGACAAAGTAAATATACCACCGGAATCAAGAAGACGAGCCGGACACAATGGTGTTGGTTTCGTCGGATTCCGAGCACTTTCATTTTTGAGCATTTTTCAAGCCCTGACAGGGTTCTGAATCCGATTTCGGATCACTACCAAAAGAGCTAAATAAGCACAAAGGTTGTATCTTCTCAAAACCGCAAACCCTCCTTCATCCCTCGCCCTAAACCAATAAATCCCACTGCTCCCTCTGCTCCACAAAAATCCAAAAATTGACCCGGGCTGAAATGGCTGAACGCCAACTCAAAGGCCTTTGTTATAACTGTGATGACAAATATTTCCCGGGCCACAAGTGTAAAGAACAAACACTTTTTATGGCCATCTTCGAGGAGATTTCAGAAGAAGATGAAGAAACCCCCTCTATGTTTGAATCACTTGAATCCATTGACATAACCCCTCCCTCAGACCCACCCGAAGTAGAACCAGTCATTTCCCTCAATGCTCTCACTGGCTTCATCGCTCCCCAAACCCTCAAGCTAATCGGTTACATCAAGCATCAGAAGGTCATCATTCTGCTTGATAGTGGCAGCACCCATAATTTTATTCATCGCCACATTGCCCAATAAACTCATTGCTACATCCATGCCGTGAATAATTTCCAAATCATGATTGCCAATGGTGGTTCCATGAAATGTGGAGGGTGTTGTGAAAATGTGCGTCTCCAAATTGGTGACTACCACCTGAAATCCCATATGTTTGCTATCGACATGGGAGGTTGTGACATTGTGTTGGGTGCAGACTGGCTAAGGACTTTGGGTCCTATTCTCATGGATTTTAAAGACTTAACCATGCAATTCGACCAGGAGGGCCACCAATATAAGTTCCAAGGCATCACCGCTGGTTCACTTGAGATCATTAGTTCCCATCGCATGGAAAAGGTTCTCAAAAAGGGTTATTTTGGTGTTATCGCCCAACTCCATGCCATACAAGCAATAGAGACACCCTCGGTACCACAAAATCTCCAAGCCATCCTTTCTAAACATCAATTGGTCTCTTCCACTCCCCAAGGCCTCCCTCCTTCCCGTGGTGTTCATGATCATTCCATTCCCCTTGTACCAAGAAGCCTTCGACTGCAACCTTACAAGCAAACTTGCCTCAAGGATAAGCATTGTCAGAAGCTAGCGCCCAAATTTTATGGTCCTTATACCATGCCCAAGCTTGTGGGACAAGTCGCCTATCAGTTAGCTTTGCCCAGCCATTCGAAGCTACATCCTGTTTTTCATGTTTCATGCTTAAAGAAGGTGATTGGAGCTAAGTGCCAAATTCAACTAACCTTCCAGAGTTAGCTAAAGAAGGATCCATTTAGCTACAACCAGAAGCATTTTTGGACCAGCGTGAGCATTGCCTACGTTAGAGAACCATCAAGGAAGTTCTAGTCCCGTGGAAAGATACAACTCCAACAGATGCCACTTGGGAACCAACAACCATTCTGCAACAATTTCCTCATCTCAAGCCTTGAGGACAAGGCTGTTTTTACAGAGGCAGACATGTTAGGGTCCTAACCCGCACATAGGTAGAACAATATATTTGGATGTAATAAAGGTCAATATTAATAAGGCCTTTCAATAAAATAGAAAAAGGCGGATGTAAGAAGACCTAATAGAAGCTTCCGCTTCTAGAAGGATCTTCCTTTAGATGATTCTTTTTAGTATAAATAGGAGTCGAGGTTATGAGAACCCTAGCTTGGATATTATTGTAATAGAGCTCTGCTCAATTGGAGGTTGCCTCCTCAAAGAGGCCCGTGAACATTGCTTTCAGATTCAAAGTGTTATTTCTGTTGTTATTCTTATATCATTTCGGTGTTATTGTGGTGAGTGTTCTGGTTATATTGTTGTTATTCTGCCATTACTAGCATTTTATTTCCGTTCTGCATACATTTTATATCTGGTATATTACACCAACTAACAAGATAGAAGGTCTCAAACTCAGTCCATTGTGCAACAATTAAAATTGGATTGATATTAATGATTAAGGTCGATGGCATGTTCTTTCCCTCAACCTCCCCATGTCTGCTCTAAGTGATCTGGATATGGTCGTTGTTAGTTGGAATTTTGAACAGTTTGTCTATAAATTGTGTTGTTGTTCGATCAAACATGTATGAAGAAAAGGTGGAAATTAAATGGAAGAGTTTGACAGTCCCAAAGTTTTGCTTTGGGTTTGGTATGGGAGTTGTTGTGTCTTGAACCTTTAGATTGCCTACAACTAAAAATATTTTTTTTTTGGCAATTGAGGGTATGTCATTTTAAAGAACAAATGTTATTTTATATAATGGAACAATATCCATCTCATTTCCCATTCGTTATACCTCTTTTCGCTCCATACAAGCCCACCATCTTCCCAAATTCATTTTAATTCCCTGTTTTGTTATTATGAATTGCATTTTAAAAGAAGTAATAGAAAGGAAAAGGAAGTGACTAGCTTTTGAAATTTGGAAACATAAATATTGCTTTTTTATGGAAGTTGCATCTATGTTTGCTTGAACAATATTCGTTGGTGGTTCCCATCCACGCTACCACTTTTCGCTCATTATAAACCTTTCATCTTCCCAATAGCCCTGTCATTCCGTGTTCAATAGCAATTAATTATTGAGTTGAGAAGCATGATTAATGGATTTATTGCATGTGCTTCTCTTGTGAACAATAGAGCCAACCTTTGATTTTATTTAGGTAGGGTATTGATGCATGGAATGTCAAGAGTTTTCATAACTAATTGGAACATTGCTTGAGGATGAGCTTCTTTAGTAGAGACAATAATGGCAGAGGCAATAGAGGCAGAGGAAATTGGCAAAGGGGTCATAGAAGACCTCAATTTTCCATACTTTTTTATGCCGATCCACATGAATTGAATAATCTTTTTCAATCTGGGTTCTTCAACCTAGTTGGCCATGGAATCCTCCAGCCCCGACTCGATAGACCTCCCTTCCAAGCACATCAAAATTTTTCTGGTATCTGATTCCCTCCTCATGTGTCAATGCAACCAGAACCACCTGCCAATGATGGTTGGTAAGAGATTTTCCACCATCCTGTTGTTAATCACCATGGTTGGCCTACTGCTTCTTTTCCATTACCCCCTCCGCCACCGCCAAAGAATCAAATTTCTAAGCTGATCATGTTGTCTCGCCCGTATAGTCATCTCATGCTAGTAAGAGGTTAAAAATCGATATTCCCAAGCATGTGTAGGATAAAGGAAAAGGAGTGGACACTGCCTCCAAATCATCCAAGGAGTCCTCTGAATCTGTGTCCTCCCGCCTTCATCTTAAAGATGATTGTTCTCGTGTTATCAATGTAGTTCAACTTCAAGGTTCCAACCAACCTAAGGCTGCCATAGAAAGATCATAAGAGGACAACAATGAAAAGAGACCAAATGCCTCTCATAGTAAATACGGTTTTTGATAATGATTAATGTTATTTTTTATGTTGAAGACAATCCTTCTACTTTGACAATATTTTGGAAATCAAGCATATATTTAGGCAGTTGTTTTTTGGACAGCAGGGATATAATACTATTTTTGGATATGGTCATATTATATTTTGTTGATATTTAAATATTTGATTATAAATATGAGCACGAGAGTTACAAGGAGGATATTTGAATCAAATGATTGAGTTTTATATTTCATGTTTGATGATTATTAAAAGAAATAATCGGGAGTCACAAGGGGTCCCACTTGTTAGCACCAATTCTTGCAAGCGGGGTGTTTTTCCCTGATTTCAGACCCTTGATGTAGAATGTGAAGAAGTGGGGTTTCAAAACCCATCAAATGCGTTCTAGTCCAAGGTCACAACCATGAGCGCAATAAAGCAGCGCACAAAAAACCCATTTCGGGTGGAAAATGCAAGCAGGCAAGTGAGCAGTATGATTTCAGCAACAAAGATCCATCTATAGAGCAAATCGACGGTCATCGGGTTTTCGAGGCTACCAATTTGCTCGAGATTTATCACAGAGATAACACCCATATTTCAAGGCAAATCTGGGCCATCCGATCTAGTTGGGGTAGGTGGAAGCCAATCGACATTTCAGGGATCGATATTTTAAGAAACAAGGGATCTCCCATCCACTACAACTGAAATTGCCGAAATGCGAAGTGCTGAAGGTACCTTTGAAACTGAGCCCACGGTCCTAGTGCCAGGTCGCGTCAAGCGAGCTTGGGAATGGAGGTAGCCCCCTTTTTATGACAAATCCATCTCGGACGTCCATCTGAAAGACACGCTGTGCACATCTGTGCTTTCGCAGATTGGTCAATCGAGAATTTGAGGAACAAACGCATCGTGAACTCCCGGTGCAAGAAATCCCGAAAAGATCGGGACCATTGATTAGAAAGACACTCGGTGCAAGATCTGAGCCACGGGTGGGGCCTTTCGGGATTTTCTTAGTGAAACTGCCGATGTCATCTCAGCCGTCCGATCCAAAGGACGCGTGGCACAAGATCTAGTCACGTCGACATTTCAGCATTCGAGATTTCAAAGGGTAAGGGCTCCTCGTCATTTCACATCTCGAAACCCCGAACCCTGAAGTGCCGAAAGCGCCCAGATTCGAGCCCACGGTTTTGGCGCCTGGTCATAAAGGAGCAAGCCTGGAGAAGGGGCACTAACGTTTATCGCGTGGCAAGGCAGGTCCTGAAGCTCCGAAAGCATCTCAGTCATCCATTCTGTAGGGACACGTGGTGCGCGATTAGGCTTTTCGCCTTTTAACCCATCGCAACTTTGAAGCACAAGAAGCAACTCCTTCATAGCTGTGAGATGTGAAGCACCGAAAGCATTCAAGACTCGTGCCCACAGTATCACCAGAAGATCTCAGCCGTCGATCCAGGGGGACGCGTGGCACGTGATTAGGCTATGTCACCGTTTCGCCTATCGTAACTTTGAAGCATGAGGAACAATGTCCTCCCAGCCGTGAGACGCAAAGTGTCGAAAGCGCCTTTGAAGATAGGCACAGGGTTACATCCCGTAGTCACTTGGGAGTGATAGAAAGAACTGCGCAAAGGGCCGAAGCACCGGGTTTAGCTGCAGAAGGGGGGCACCGTGTTCTCCAGGTGCCAGTTTGAATTGATCTCAATCCTGATACCTGCTCAGAGTGAATGAAGAAGAGAGGGGGTGGTTGAAACCTCGCCTCACTCATTAATTGCAAGGCATGGATGTCTCGACAGAAAGTCTGCTCGAGATGGTCCTCTGTACTAGTTTTTCCTACAGACGCCATGCTAAGTCCTCGACTCACCAGGGAAGTCTGCGCACACTAATTCATCATTTAAGGGCTCAAGTACCCCTTAACATGAGCCATGAAGAGTTAATATGCTCCTCTGTTCTTTCCTTTTCCTACAGAAGCCATGCCAAGTCCTCGACTCACCAGGGAAGTTTGCACACACTATTTCAGCATTTAAGGGCTCAACTACCCCCTGGCACGAGCCATACAGAGTTAAGGTTGCGTATGACGGAGGAATGTAGGCCATATTTGATTGAAGAGACACCCCATCCTGAAAGTCTAGTATGCTTCTGTTGGGCAAATGTTAGTAGTATATGTACTTAGTTTTGATATTTTTTCGAGGATCGATGGTTGAGCTAGGCTCCTGATTGTAAAGTTTTGATGAAGCGCTGGTCACTCTGGTTATGTACTGGCATTTGAGACTTCTTACTTTATGGATGTCATCCTCTTTCCATCTCTTTGTTTACACTGTGTTAGACTAGATCGGAATTGGAGGATCCAGTCGAGTTGCGCTGTTATAGGATGATGTAGGTTGGATCACTGTAATAGTCGCAGGGTTTCTAATCAGTTCTTGTGCTTTCTCAACGCTGAATGGATCGGAATTGGAGGATCCAGTCGAGCCACCTTTCAGTTCCTTGAAACTCGGGGTCAAGAGGATCTTGTCTTCTGAGTTTTTCCCTCCTCAAGCTGCCGAAGGCCTGATGCCCGAGGCAGTCTTGCTCACTCATCTCATTAAGTCTTCCATCTATCCATCTTATACTCAACTTACTGACAAAAGTTGGATCAAGACCTCCCTTATTTTTTACATACCAGGCACGGTTTCCTGAGTTAAATCTATACTGTTCTGATTTCACTCACATCCGATCACCCCATTTAAAACTAAATCGTGACATAAAGTGATGGGCGTCGGGCTCTGCTCCTGCTGCAATCCAGGAGTTACTTCCGACGCCAACACCACCTATTTAGTTATTATTTAATTAAACCCTTATTTATATATATTATTATTATTTGTATCAACTAATTAGTTAAGCTAATTTGGCTTAACTAAAAAAAAGTAGTTGAGCTACCATAACTTATTGAGAAGGAATAAAAACTCATTGAGATGAAGAGACAAGGGGAGAGAATATAAGGAGAACTACAACCATAAGGTTTTCTCTATACTAGTGAGATACTTTCAAATTTGATTCATTCTGAGTTTACTAGAAGGCTTAACCCTCTCGATGACAAGAAGGTCTTATTGAAGGCAACATGAATAAAAAATTGAATCACATATTTCAACAGCTTGTTTTAAAGGTGTATGATTTATCTTTGACATTTTGTGTATTCTTGTTTGTTTATGAATTGAATTTCACGACTGATAAAGAATATCATGCAGAGTCAAGTGACAACATTTTGTGGCAAGTTGATCAAGATCTTTAGCTTCAGTTTTCTTTTGTTGTCAGAGTCTTTTTGTATGGTGCCCATCGAAGGCTTCTAAATCTGACTTTGGTCCCTACCCTCACATGGGTTTGTAAAGATAACTCAGTTTTGTATCTCATAATGAAATAAATATAAAAATCAGATTATTTTTTTCAGTCTCACACATGTGTTTTAATGATCCTGTTCACTCTTTTGCTTATATCTCCATGTACACATTCTTGTAATGTCTGTACATGTTCATGCAATTTTTGTTTAAGTTTATTTCTTTTGCACTATTACATATAATATATAAAACCAACATTGATCCCTTGCACTCAATACCTTTGGATTAAGTGATTGTCTTGAGGCTATAATCCCCGGGTGACATTCCCAACTACTTGCCTTAGTTCAGCAAGATCTAAAAATGCTTGAGTAAGGTTTCCATACCTTTTCCTCAACATTTATTTGGCGACCATACTGGGGAGATCTTCCATATCTCTCTGGTTGATTGTATTGACGATTATCTTCCAATTTTTCTGTTTTGTCTAAATACTTCTTGATTGATTTTCCCATGATAGTACCTGTTGCAAGACAACCCAATAGTGGAAACAATCTCGATGACCAAACTAGAATTGCCTTGACCTTATTCAACACTATTTTAGGAACTGGTAGTACTCGTGTCGAACTCGAGTGCTCTTGGGAAGTAATTGAAAGGGACATAAGTATCCGTGAATATTGGGAAGCTAGGCAAAGGCAGTCCAGAAATCAACAGTGACCTCCCTTTTTCCAAATCCTTGGTTTTCTTTTTCATGTCCTGAAATCCTCGCATCTGTCGAAGGAGAAGAGGGTTGTCCCCTGAAGCTACTCCTTAGGAAGGAGGAAAATTGTTTTATCAACATAAGAAAGTGCTCTAAGGAGAACTTTATTTGATTATGTTAGTTCACCTTTATCACCCACACCTATCACCTTCAATATGACATCTACGAGTGGTGCTAGTACCACTAGAGGTGCTTCCTCCTCACAACCTTCTGCTTCATCATTAATTGATAACTTATATATAGTCATCAAGTCCCTATTCAATCCACTACCAATCCTGATAAAGTTATAAAAAAATATGGGCTTTTCCAATTCGAGTAAGATGCTATGACCACCCCATGGCACGTATCTTTTCCCTTGAATCTGGCACATGCCACCCACCCATTACCAAAGTTCAAGGAGCATTTACCTAGGTTTTCAGGAAAAAATACTATTACTACAAATGGACACCTAGTAGCATTTTCTAATGCTTGTCATAATATAGGGGCTAACGATAACGACACTTGCATGCACTTATTTCTCAACTCCCTTGAAGGGAAATCTGCAGTATATTTTTTTGATTTCCCTCCCAAAATTCTTTCTACTTGGGAAAAGTTGGTTTATTGATTCAAGTATATTTATGGACAGTCCAAGAGTCCAACTGGGCAGTTAAGGGAATACAACAACATTACATATAAATATGGTGAAACCATTAAGTCTTTAAATCTTCGCTTCACCAAATTATATAATCAAATCCCTGAACTAATCCGTTCACAAAATCAAGTCGCTTTCGTGCATTATTATAATGCATTACCTTCTCCTTATCATCATAGAATTGAAGAAAAGGCAATCGAAAATCTTGGTTCTGCTCTTCATACTTGCCTAGAATATGAGGAACAAATCAAAAGAACGAGTATCCCTAAAGGAGACTCAACCCAAGCTCATATGACCCTCCTCGTACTTCTTCCATCCCAAGCTCATCTTCGCAAAGTGATGGTACACAAGTTGTCAAAACTTCTGAGAATCAAGGAGTACTTTCTCCTCTTCCCTCTTCCAAGTATAACATCCTTAACCAATTGGATAATATCAAGGTTGATGCTACTCTTTTGGACATGGTTTTCGTCTTAGAGCAACAAAATCATCTCAAAAACTTTATGGAAGGTAAATTTTTTACCATAGCCAATATTTTTGAAGAGTCAAAAGAAGAGGATTCAACTGTAAATAAGATAGGTGTAAATAATTTTAGAAACCCTCTAAAAAAATCCCCCTTTTTATATCTCTGTAAAAATTATGGATAAAATAGCTCATTGTTGCCTAATTGTTGGCGGGTCCGGCCCAAGTGTAATGTCTAAAATTATCATGGAGGAGCTTGTCTTATCATCCACTAATGAAAATTCTAGAAGCATGATCTCTTATAATAGTTTGCAACAATCAACTATAGGTGAAATCTGTGGGCACATCCCGAAATAAGAACAACCCTCAGTATCCAAGTAATTGATATGCTAGTGAGCAACTATTCAATTATTTTAGGAAGAGATTGGAAAGCCTTAACTGGGGGATACCTTTCACTTGATGGAACACATCTATCTATCCCTCAAAACGGAAATAACATTATATTCCCGAGGGAAGGAACAATTTCACCATATATAGAGAGCGTTCCCCAACCTAATGTGAATTATCTCGAAGAAGATCTGGGAGTGTACTTTATCTTTTCCGATGAGGGTGAAAATATGCTTGAACCAATTGATCTTGATGATGGCATGTGGCACATGGATTTCAATGTCTCATTCTCAAACGAAGGTAATGGAGCTGGAATTATTCTATATTCTCCTATAGGTAAAATCCACAATTTCTCTTATAGGTTAGAGTTTGCCTACACAAACAATGTCACCGAGTTTGAGGCCTTATTGTTAGGCATCGAAAATGCATATAACCTTGGCTGTGGCCACCTTACAATTTTTGGTGATTCCGAACTTGTTGTGAATATTGTATGTAAGATTTATTCACCTAGAAATAAGTTGCTTAAACAATATACCCAAGTTGTTTGGATGCTCATTTCAAACCTGTTATCATTTATCATCACTCATGTTAAGAGGGAACTCAATTCAATGGCTGATAGGTTGGCGGTGTTTGCAACATCTCCTAACCAACAAATTTTGCCTCAAAGACCTGATTGTACGTTGCAATCTCTATATCATCCCCACATCCCTGATAACGTAGAATCATGGCAGGTGTTTTTGAGTGATGAAGGAATTTGCGCTTTCATACAAAACAAACCATTTAAGCCCAAGGAAATCATATCTATTGAAGATGACAAATTTCCTAAAGGCTTGACTCCTCTCAAAAGTTCATTTTCCTTGAGTGATTTAGGCAACAAAGAAACACATAAGAAAGAGGACTCGAAAAGGAAAGTTGGTGATACCATTTTCTTGAACTTTTGGACACCTGAATCTCCAAATACCATTAAATTAGGTGCCCAGTGTTCTGATGAAGAAAAGGTGAAATTCACATAACTACTTCTTGAATTTCAAGACATTTTTTCATGGTCATACGAGGATCTTCATTGTTTTGATCATGTTCTCATACAACATGCCATTCCTATCAAGGAAGGGGTAAAACCAGTTAGGCAAAAACAAAGACCTACTAACCCTGCGCTCGAAGCTATTATTAGGAAATAATTGGAAAAATTATTGAAAGTTGGTATAATATTTCCAGTTAAGTATTCCGAGTGGGTTTCAAATCCAATCCCTGTTCAGAAGACTACTGGACAGATCAGATTATGTGTCGATTTCCATGCATTGAACAGAGCGAGTGTCAAAGACCATTTTCCTCTCACTAATATGGAAATTATTTTACAACATTTTGTAGGGTCACAAATGATGTCCTTACTTGATGGATTTTCTGGGTATAATCAAATCAAGGTAAAAAGGACTGATAGGTATAAAACCACTTCTACTACACGTTGGGGCACATTTTCTTATGAATGCATGCCTTTTTGCTTGTCTAATGGAGGTGCCACTTTTCAAAGAGCTATGGAAATAGCTTTTGACGATTTGATTGGTAAAATTATCCAAGTTTATCTTGATGATTTGACTGTCTATTCTAAGAACCGATTGGACCATTTTGGTCATCTTAGAAAATTTCTCATGCATTGTAGAAAATTTGGCATTTCTTTAAATCCTTCCAAATCTATTTTCGGTGTCACCATGGGCAAGCTCCTTGGTCATATTATTTATGATTCATGACTAATAATAGATCCTGAAAAAATTTATGCTATTCTAAACCTTCCACCCCCAACTTCCAAGAAAGAAGTTCAAGCTTTCATGGGCATTATTAATTTTGTCCATAGGGTTGTTCTTGATTTTGCTGTCATGGTTAAACCAATTCATAATCTTCTGAAGCAAGATCGTTCTTTTTCTTGGACACATGACGTTGATAATGCTTTCCTTAGGATTAAGAAAGCAATCAGTTCCGCACCGGTTCCGATGAAACTGAATTTTGAGAAATATTTTATCACATATACCACTGCCACCGAGGACGCAATCTCTGCTATCCTCTTACAAAGTGATGACCAAAACAATGAAAAACTTGTAGCTTACATGAGCCAGAGTTTATTAGATGATGAAATCAAATACTCTTATATTGAGAAACACGCTTTTGCTCTTGTTAAGGCTATAGAAATTTTTTTCCATTTTGTTTTAGGCAAACATATGTAGGTAAAAGTCCCGTTGCCTGCTGTCAAGTCTCTTCTTTCACAAACTTATCTTTCAAGAAAACTTGCACACTGGTTTGCCAAAATTCAGGAGCATGATTTAACGATCATGACTTCAAAGATGATAAAGGGACGAGACTCAACCCTTCACTTAGCTCAATACCCTAAACCAAATGAAGAACTTGACGATCAAGATAATCCTGTTTCAGCTTTGTTTTATATTGAGAATCAAAGTCTTGCTATATACGAACATCCTTGGTATAAAAATCTGGTGTATTATCTGCAGTATCAAAATTTTCTGGATGAGCTGGATCCTCATCGGAAAAGGAGACTCCGCATGGAAGCTTACAAGTATATCATTTTAGGAGACTTTTTGTTTAGAAGGTCCGCTGATGGTTTGTTACTTCGATGCGTGAATGATGAAGAAACACATAAATTGTTACATGAAATTCATGGATCATTAGTTTCTGTCATTCACATTGGTGGCCATTTTTCTGCTAAACCTATTGCCTTTAAAATCATAAGAAATGGTTACTATTGCCCTTCGAGATTCCGCGATTCCTGTAAATTCACAAGATCTTGCGATAAGTGCCAAAAATTCACTGGGAAAGAACGTCTTTCTGCCATGCCTTTACAACCTGTCCTCCTAGATTTCCCATTTTCTAAATGGGGCCTAGACTTTATTGGTCCTATCAACCCTCCATCTTCAACAAGACATATCTTCATTTTGACAGCCACTGCTTACTTTACTCAGTGGACTGAGGCTTTTCCTCTTAGACACACACACGATGAGCAGGTAATTTATTTCCTAGAAACTAATATCTTTTCCAGATTCAACATTCCATTAGAGATCATTACGGATAATGGCCCGACCTTCATTTCTGCAAAATTGACTCAATTTATGGCAAGGTTAGGGGTCAAACATTTCACTTCATCTGCTTATTACCCTCAGGGAAATGGGCAATCCGAGTCCACTAAGAAGAATTTGGTTAGGATTATAAAGAGGATCATAGAAGATAAACCTCGCTAGTGTCATACACTTCTCACTTATGCTCTTTGGGCAGATCACACAACCACCAAAGAAAGCACTCGATTTACTCCTTTTTATCTCGTATATGGCCAAGAGGCTATTCTGCCTACTGAGCTAGATCTTTCCTCCTTGCAGGTGATGTTACAGATCGAAGAATTAAATTTTTCCAATGTTCCCCAAAGGATAAATGCACTGTTAGCCCTGGAAGAACAAAGGAATTTTGACTTGGAGAACATAAAAAGAAGGCAACAAACTGTGAAAAAATATTTTAACAGACGAGCAAAAGCTGTTGAATTCAAGATTGATGAGAAAGTATTACTATGGGACTCATCCCATGCTGAGAGAGGAAGACGCTCTAAGTTCCAAAAACTATGGCTAGGTCCTTTCAAAATCGATTTTATCCTAGGTGCAAACTCATACCTCCTAAAGGATTTGGAAGAG
>SNQJ01S0227487.1:0-14519 GCA_010110895.2 Picea sitchensis | reverse complement strand
AGGACTACAATATGGGCATGTGATTTTGAGAAAGAATATGGGAAAGTAATTCATCTTTGGCTTTAGACCTGTGCAATACTTATTCCATTTTATTCTTTCATTATTGTTATATTATGAAAATGTTATACTGGTTGATTTTAGGTTTAGCTTGTCAATCATATGGTGTTTCATACTGTTAAATGTTATATGTCGCCCATAATTTCTTATTCCATTTTTTATGTGTGATCAATCAATCATTTGATTATTATGGAATTTATTTCTAATGTTAAATGATGGATAATATCAATACCCAGAATTGAGTTTTCTTTCGTTCTTAAATATTGATTATCTTAAGATCACACAATTTTTAACTAGTTGTCTTCCTGTTGTTATTAATTTACTCCAATATCGAATACTTCTTTGAATGTATTCTTGAAGTTCTAGTATTGTTCTGTTATAGGTTTCCCTTAACAACAGTATAGGCAGTAGCTCATACAACACAGAAAGATAAATACCAGTTTCGTCGATTAGCGATAGGTTATTATGTGTGTTATTTAGTTAAGTTGTTTATGAATGAAACAATGAATGTATGGTTCAACTTTGACTATCCACATGTTTATGTTTCATTAACTTTTTTGCAAGATTCTTTAAATTTATAAAAGAAAAATAATAAATATTTTTATGTGCTTTCTTTATCTTCTTCTTAGAAGTAATCATTTTTCCATTGATTTTCATAAGTTTCGATTAATACTTGCATCTTGTAAATCATGTAAATAAATGAGACTTGTATATCTTCTGCTTAAATATAACTACTACAGTTACATTAGAGCATATGTACATATATATAGTGTTTAGTAATTAGTTAGTTATTTCTCTCTTTTATTCGTTTCTTTTAGGATTCTTAGATTGGCTAAAGGAGCCATTAAACCCGTCAGAATGCGTTACACCAAATGGATTGGGTTATTTAGATAACCCCAGACCATACTCGCTCTTCCAGTTGACAGACGATCAATTTCACCCGTCAACAGGTTGTTGGCTTGTTTTTCGAAGTTGCAATCGGTTTTGATGGGATTGATCGAGCCAATGTTGTTGCTAGTATTGACGTTGGGGCCTTGTCCACTCATGTTGTTGGTCATTTAGAGGACTTACAGCTGCTGCAAAATTTTCGAAAAAAAAAACGCCACTTTAACTCAAAAAACGCTAAGCTGCATATCAATACATAGCATAAACACAAAAAAATACAAAAAAATGCTAAACTGCATCAATGCATAACGTGGGCATATAATATGCTCAAATCATTAACACCCAGAATACCTACAACTAAAAATACCATTACATAACAAAGTTTGCACAGCTTATGACATTACAGAAAGTAAAAACGTAACAATACCATTACACAACTAAGTTTGCACAACTTATGACATTACACAAAGTAAGAACTTAACAATACCATTACATAGCTAAGTAAAAATTTAACATTAGTATACCTTAGGATGGGAATACTCAACCAGATCCCAAAGTCTGTAAGCAAGAGGTGAGAAATACAATGGCATAGCCTTCATTATATAGGAACGAGCAGACTCATACATGGCCATCAACTAGCCATCAGAAGGCCAAAGGTTTAGGTTGGCCTAGAAAATGAAACCCTAATCACTCATACGTGGCAATCAGCTAGCCACCATAGTAAATTTTAAATATGATTAAGTAAAAGTAAAAAAATAAACATGTAAACTGATGTCTTTACAATAGTGAGGAAGTTAGTGGTTGAAATCACAACCATTGATTTATTGGGACTACTAAGAATATTCCATCAATATTTAATCTTGTCCATACAAAACTGATTAAGCACTAAAAACCTATTAAATGTGCCCATGGTCAATAGGTGTACGTTTTTTGGCATAATTACTCCTATTAATTTTTTACTTGAGATATTTGTTGTTTATGGATATTTATTGTTTATGTATGCATAGATTGACATTGTCAAATAACACTACATTGTATCTATAAGTTTTTGGTGTCATTTTCACCATGGTTGTTGACTTGTGTGCCTCGATTTCCTTGGTTGTAGAATTGTATGCCTCAGTTGCCTTGGTTTTTGTATTGTGTGCCTCAATTGTCTTGGTTGTTGAATTGATTTCCGTGGTTGTTGGCTTGTTTTTCGAAGTTGCAATCAGTTTTGATTTGATTGATCGAGCCAATGTTGTTTCCATTATTGACGTTGGGGCCTTGTCCACTCATGTTGTTGGCCTTTTAGAGGACTTGCAGCTACTGCGAAATTTTCTAAACAAAAAAACACCACTTTTACTCAAAAAACGTTAAGTTGCATATCAATACATAACAAATACACAAAAAATTACAAAAAAACACTAAACTGCATCAATACATAACGTGGGCATACAATATGCTCAAATCGTTAACACCCAGAATACCTACAACTAACAATACCATTACACAACTAAGTTTGCACAGCTTATGACATTACAGAAAGTAAAAACGTAACAATACCATTACACAACTAAGTTTGCACATCTTATGACATTATAGGAAGTAAGAACTTAACACTACCATTACACAGCTAAGTAAAAACTTAACATTAGTATACCTTAGGATGGGAATACTCAACCAGAGCCCAAAGTGTGTAAGAAAGAGGTGAGAAATACAATGGCATAGCCTTCGTTATATAGGAACGAGCAAACTCATACGTGGACATCAGCTAGCCATCAGAAGGCCAAAGGTTTAGGTTGGCCTAAAAAATGAAACCCTAATCACTCATACATGGCAATCAGCTAGCCACCATAGTAAATTTTAAATATGATTAAGTAAAAGTAAAAAAATAAACATGTAAACTGATGTCTTTATAATAGTGAGGAAGTTAGTGGTTGAAATCACAACCATTGATTTATTGGGACTACTAAGAATATTCCATCAATATTTAATCTTGTCCATACAAAACGGATTAAGCACTAAAAACCTATTAAATGTGCCCATGGTCAATAGGTGTATGTCTTTCGGCATAATTACTCCTATTAATTTTTTACTTGAGATATTTCTTGTTTATGAATATTTATTGTTTATGTATCCATAGATTGACATTGTCAAATAACACTACAGTGTATCTATAAGTTTTTGGTAGTTAGATTTAGATAGTTCTTAGAAGCTAGTTGTTTATAGAGAGATATTCTTCATTATTTTTAATATCATTCCATTAAGTAATGAAAAATGTGTGGAAGAAAAAAAAGCTAAATAGTCCAGAATTGACAGAGTTATTAACAGATAATACATAATTATAATTATAATATGATTAACATGCCAGCGTCCATCTCATTTTTACTGCACATCAATCTTGCAAAGGCTAATGTGACCAGAATAACCTAACCATTAATGGGCTTGCCTATTATAGAATTGAATTGATATAGTGGACGCCTCATTCCACCCTAAACAAACCATAAGTACTTCACCATACAAACACATAGTCAGTCGAACATCAACGCACAATCTTCGACTGCATTTATTTCTTTCCCATATCTACAATGCAAAAACAACCTAAATCACGACATCTTTGTTCGTATACTGTGCTTAAGGGAATAAATTTTACAAAGGAAAACAAAATCTACTTAGTATAAGTTGTTCATTACCTGGTATTAGTTGGTCTAGAAGGAAAACTTGGGCTAGTATTGGGTGTCGGCATTGTTGGCCTGTTTGTCGTAGTTTCCTTGGATGTTTTGGGTGCCATTGTCACCATGGTTGTTGACTTGTGTGCCTCGGTTTCCTTGGTTGTAGACTTGTGTGCTTCAGTTTCCTTGGTTGTTGGATTGTGTGCCTTGGTTGCCTTGGTTGATGAATTTATTGTCGTGGTTTTTGGCTTGTTTTTTGAAGTTGCAATCGGTGTTGATGGGATTGATCAAGCCAATGTTGTTGCCAGTATTGATGTTGGGGCCTTTCCCACTCATGTTGTTGGCCGTTTGGAGGACTTACAGCTACTGCGAAATTTTCTAAACAAAAAAAACCACTTTAACTCAAAAAACGCTAAGCTTCATATCAATACATAAAAGAAACACAAAAAAATACAAAACAATGCTAAACTGCATCAATACATAACGTGGGCATATAATATGATCAAATCATTAACACCCATAATACCTACAACTAACAATACCATTACACATCTTATGACATTACAGAAAGTACAAACGTAACAATACCATTACATAGCTAAGTTTGCACAGCTTATGACATTACAGAAAGTAAGAACTTAGCAATACCATTACACAGCTAAGTAAAAACTTAACATTACTATACCTTAGGAAAGGAATACTCAACCGGAGCCCAAAGTCTGTAAGCAAGAGGTGAGAAATAAAATGGCATAGCCTTCGTTATATAGGAACCAACGTACTCATACGTGGCCATCTGCTAGCCACCAGAAGGCCAAAGGTTCAGGTTGGCCTAGAAAATGAAACCCTAATCACTCATATGTGGCAATTAGCTAGCCACCATAGTAAATTTTAAATATGATTAAGTAAAAGTAAAAAAATAAACATGTAAACTGATGTCTTTATAATAGTGAGGAAGTTAGTGGTTGAAATTACAACCATTGATTTATTGGGACTAGTAAGAATATTCCATCAATATTTAATCTTGTCCATACAAAACTGATTAAGCACTAAAAACCTATTAAATTTCCCCATGGTCAATAGGTGTATGTCTTTCGGCATAATTATTCCTATTAATCTTTTACTTGAGATATTTGTTGTTTATGGATATTTATTGTTTATGTATCCATAGATTGACATTGTCAAATAACACTACATTGTATCTATAATTTTTTGGTGTCCTTGTAACCATGGTTGTTGACTTGTGTGCCTCAGTTGCCTTGGTTGTACACTTGGGTGCCTCAGTTGCCTTGGTTGTTGGCTTGTGTGCCTCGGTTTCCTTGGTTGTTGAATTGATTGTCGTGGTTGTTGGCTTGTTTTTCGAAGTTGCAATCGGTTTTGATGGGCTTGATCGAGCCAATGTTGTTGCTAGTATTGACGTTGGGGCCTTGTCCACTCATGTTGTTGGTCGTTTAGAGGACTTACAGCTGCTGCAAAATTTTCTAAACAAAAAAATGCCACTTTAACTCAAAAAATGTTAAGTTGCATATCAATACATAAAAGAAACACAAAAAAATACAAAAAAACTCTAAAATGCATCAATACATAACCTGGGCATATAATATGCTCAAATCATTAACACCCAGAATACCTACAACTAACAATACCATTACACAGCTAAGTTTGCACAGCTTATGACATTACAGAAAGTAAAAACATAACAATACCATTACATAGCTAAGTTTGCACAGCTTGTGACATTATAGAAAGTAAGAACATAACAATACCATTACACAGCTAAGTAAAAACTTAACATTAGTATACCTTAGGATGGGAATACTCAACTGGAGCCCAAAGTCCGTAAGCAAGAGGTGAGAAATACAATGGCATATCTTTCGTTATATAGGAATGGGCGGACTTATACATGGCCATCAGCTAGCCATCGGAAGGCCAAAGGTTTAGGTTGGCCTAGAAAATGAAACCCTAATCAATCATACGTGGAAATCAGCTAGCCACCATAGTAAATTTTAAATATGATTAAGTAAAAATAAAAAAATAAACATGTAAACTGATGTCTTTATAATAGTGAGGAAGTTAGTGGTTGAAATCACAACCATTGATTTATTGGGACTACTAAGAATATTCCATCAATATTTAATTGTGTCCATACAAAACTGATTAAGCACTAAAAACCTATTAAATGTTCCCATGGTCAATAGGTGTACGTCTTTCAACGTAATTACTCCTATTATTTTTTTACTTGATATATTTGTTGTTTATGGATATTTATTGTTTATGTATCCATAGATTGACATTGTCAAATAACACTACAGTGTATCTATAAGTTTTTGGTAGTTAGATTTAGATAGTTCTTAGAAGCTAGTTGTTTATAGAGAGATATTCTTCATTATTTTTAATATCATTCCATTAAGTAATGAAAAATGTGTGGAAGAAAAAAAAGTTAAATAGTCCAGAATTGACAGAGTTATTAACAGATAATACATAATTATAAATATAATATGATTAACATGCCAGCGTCCATCTCGTTTTTACTGCACATCAATCTTGCAAAGGCTAATGTGACCAGAATAACCTAACCATTAATGGGCTTGCCTATTATAGAATTGAATTGATATAGTGGACGCCTCATTCCACCCTAAACAAACCATAAGTAATTCACCATACAAACACATAGTCAGTCGAACATCAACGCACAATCTTCGACTGCATTTATTTCTTTCCCATATCTACAATGCAAAAACAACCTAAATCACGACATCTTTGTTCGTATACTGCGCTTAAGGGAATAAATTTTACAAAGGAAAACAAAATCTACTTAGTATAAGTTGTTCATTACCTGGTATTAGTTGGTCTAGAAGGAAAACTTGGGCTAGTATTGGGTGTCGGCATTGTTGGCCTGTTTGCCGTAGTTGCCTTGGATGTTTTGGGTGCCATTGTCACCATGGTTGTTGACTTGTGTGCCTCAGTTTCCTTGGTTGTAGACTTGTGTGCTTCAGTTTCCTTGGTTGTTGGATTGTGTGCCTTGGTTACCTTGGTCGTTGGTTTTCTTTTCGAAGCTGCAATCGATTTTGATGGGATTGATCGAGCCAATGTTGTTGCCAGTATTGACGTTGGGGCCTTGTCCACTCATGTTGTTGGCCGTTTAGAGGACTTACAACTGCTGCGAAATTTTCTAAACAAAAAAATGCCACTTTAACTCAAAAAATGCTAAGCTGCATATCAATACAAAACAAAAACACAAAAAAATACAAAAAAATGCTAAACTGCATCAATACATAACGTGGGCATATAATATGCTAAAATCATTAACACCCATAATACCTACAACTAACAATACCATTACACATCTAGGTTTTCACAGCTTATGACATTACAGAAAGTAAGAACTTAACAGTACCATTACAGACCTAAGTAAAAACTTAACATTACTATACCTTAGGATGGGAATACTCAACCGGAGCCCAAAGTCTATAAGAAAGAGGTGAGAAATACAATGGCATAGCCTTCGTTATATGGGAATGAGCGAACTCATACATGGCCATCATCTAGCCACCAGAAGGCCAAAGGTTTAGGTTGGCCTAGAAAATGAAACCCTAATCACTCATATGTGGCAAGATAGACACCATAGTAAATTTTAAATATGATTAAGTAAAAGTAAAAAAATAAACATGTAAACTGATGTCTTTATAATAGTGAGGAAGTTAGTGGTTGAAATCACAACCATTGATTTATTGGGACTACTAACAATATTCCATCAATATTTAATCTTGTCCATACAAAACTGATTAAGCACTAAAAACCTATTAAATGTGCCCATGGTCAATAGGTGTACGTCTTTCGGTGTAATTACTCCTATTAATTGTTTACTTGAGATATTTGTTGTTTATGGATATTTATTGTTTATGTATCCATGGATTGACATTGTCAAATAACACTACATTGTATCTATATGTTTTTGGTGTTTTTGTCTCCATGGTTGTTGACTTGTATGCCTCGGTTGCCTTGGTTGTAGACTTGTGTGCCTCGGTTGCCTTGGTTGTTGGCTTGTGTGCCTCGGTTGCCTTGGTTGTTGAATTGATTGTCGTGGTTGTTGGCTTGTTTTTCGAAGTTGCAATCGGTTTTGATGGGATTGATCGAGCCAATGTTGTTGCCAGTATTGACGTTGGGGCCTTGTCCACTCATGTTGTTGGTTGTTTAGAGGACTTACAGCTGCTGCGAAATTTTTTAAACAAAAAAATGCCACTTTAACTCAAAAAATGTTAATCTGCATATTAATACATAACGGAAACACAAAAAAATACAAAAAAACACTAAACTGCATCAATACATAATGTGGGCATATAATATGCTCAAATCATTAACACCCAAAATACCTACAACTAACAATACCATTACACAGCTAAGTTTGCACAGCTTATGACATTACAGAAAGTAAAAACGTAACAATACCATTACATAGCTAAGTTTGCACAACTTATGACATTAAAGAAAGTAAGAACTTAACAATACCATTACACAGCTAAGTAAAAACTTAACATTAGTATACCTTAGGATGGGAATACTCAACCGGAGCCCAAAGTCTGTAAGCAAGAGGTGAGAAATACAATGGAATAGCCTTCATTATATAGAAACAGGTGGACTCATACGTGGCCATCAGCTAGCCATCAGAAGGCCAAAGGTTTAGGTTGGCCTAGAAAATGAAACCCTAATCACTCATACGTGGCAATCAGCTAGCCACCATAGTAAATTTTAATTATGAATAAGTAAAAGTAAAAAGATAAACATGTAAACTGATGTCTTTATAATAGTGAGGAAGTTAGTGGTTGAAATCACAACCATTGATTTATTGGGACTACTAAGAATATTCCATCAATATTTAATCTTGTCCATACAAAACTGATTAAGCCCTGAAAACCTATTAAATGTGCCCATGGTCAATCGGTGTACATCTTTCGGCGTAATTACTCCTATTAATTTTTTACTTGAGATATTTGTTGTTTATGGATATTTATTGTTTATGTATCCATAGATTGACATTGTCAAATAACACTACATTGTATCTATAATATTTTGATAGTTAGATTTAGATAGTTCTTAGCATCTAGTTGTTTATAGAGAGATATTCTTCATTATTTTTAATATCATTTCATTAAGTAATGAAAAATGTGTGGAAGAAAAAAACGCTAAATAGTCCAGAATTGACAGATTTATTAACAGATAATACATAATTATAATTATAATATGATTAACATGCCAGCGTCCATCTCGTTTTTACTACACATCAATATTGCAAAGGCTAGCGTGACCAGAATAACCTAACCATTAATTGGCATGCATATTATAGAATTGAATTGATACAGTGGACGCCTCATTCCACCCTAAACGAACCATAAGTACTTCAACATAGAAACACATAGTCAGTCGAACATCAATGCACAATCTTCGACTGCATTTATTTCTTTCCCATACCTACAATGCAAAAACAACCTAAATCATGCCATCTTTGTTCGTATACTATGCTTAAGGGAATAAATTTTACAAAGGAAAACAAAATCTACTTAGTATAAGTTGGTCATTACTTGGTATTAGTTGGTCTAGAAGGCGAACATGGGCTCGTATTGGGTGCCATAGTTGTTGGTCTATTTTTCGTAGTTGCCTTGGATGTTTTGGGTGCCGTTGTCACCATGGTTGTTGACTTGTGTGCCTCGGTTTCCCTTGTTGTAGACTTGTGTGCCTCGATTGCCTTGGTTGTTGGCTTGTGTTCCTCGATTTCCTTGGTTGTTTAATTGATTGTCGTGGTTGTTGGCTTGTTTTTCAAAGCTGCAATCGGTTTTGATGGGATTGATCGAGCCAATGTTGTTGCCAATATTGATGTTGGGGCCTTTTCCACTCATGTTGTTGGTCGTTTAGAGGACTTACAGCTGCTACAAAATTTTCTAAACAAAAAAATGCCACTTTAACTCAAAAAATGCTAAGCTGCATATCAATACATAACAAAAACACAAAAAAATACAAAAAAATGCTAAACTGCATCAATACATAATGTGAGCATATAATATGCTCAAATCATTAAAACCCGAAATACCTACAACTAACAATACCATTACACAGCTAAATTTTCACAACTTATGACATTACAGAAACTAAAAACGTAACAATACCATTACATAGCTAAGTTTGCACAGCTTATGACATTACATAAAGTGGCGACGACCTTCTGCTTAGAACCCCCTTCTCATTGTTGTTCCTTCCCCCTCACGAAATTTTCCCTTCCACCTTCCTTGGTCACCTATTTAAGGGCCCATGCAATATGGGAGAATCCCAACATGAACCGTCGGCAGAAGTTGGATAGTCCCAAGAAGCTCCGAAGCTCAGTTAGTGTGGTCGAGGTTGGCTAGTCACAGATGACTTGGATCTTAGCTGGATCAACATGTACCCCATGCTCATCAACAATGTAGCCCAGGTATTGGACCCTGTTCATGCCAAAACATCATTTTTCCAGGTTGGTATATAGCTTGTGTTGCTGCAGAGTGCTTAGAACCTGTTGAATATGCCGCATGTGCTCCTCGCAAGTTTGGTTGAAGATGATGATGTCATCCAAATATACCACCACAAAAGAGTTAGTGAACGGTCTCAATACATCATCCATCAACCTCATGAAAGTGGTTGGTGCATTTGTTAAGCCAAAGAGCATGACCTGCCATTCGAAGATACCTTCTTTAGATTTGAAGGTTGTCTTCCATACATCAATTGGTTAGTTGGGAACCTGGTGGTAGCCAGACTTGAGGTCAATCTTGTTGAAGAACTTTTTCCCCTTGAGTTGGTCAAGAAGGTCATCAATCCTTGGAATTGGGTATCGGTTCTTGACTGTGATTTTGTTTAAGGACATGTAATCAATGGAGAGTCACCAAGTCCCATCCTTCTTCTGGACCAGTACAATCGATATTTTACAAGGGGAGGAACTGGGTCTAATGTTCCCCTTCTGAATAAGATATTGGATATGACACCTGATTTCATCATTTTCCAACAGTGAGCGATGATAAATTGTTCCATTAGGTAGAGGTGAACTGGGGGTCAGATCAATTGGATGCTTGACTTGGTAGTGCATTGGTACCCCGGTGGGTGAGGAGAAGATGTTTCTATATTCTTCCATGATCTTTTCCACTTTCTTCTGTTGCAAAGAGAGGCTTTGTGTAGAGGCAACGGATGTGGTGATGGCCTTCTACTTACTCTGAGGATAGATCACAAAGAAGAAAAACTTCTCAATCTATGAAATGACCTTACTACATTGCTTAGCAAAGATTAAAGAAATAGCGGTAGGCGATGCTACCTCTAATATCCTGTACAATTTTCTACCCAAACTAATAATAACACTGCGAGGTCTAGACTCATACACAACATTACGTTTCCACAAATATGGTTTTCCTAAAAGAACATCACAAACTTCAAGGGGATAAATATCACACAATACCTCATCTTTGAAAGGATTGATGTCGTAGGGTAGACGACACAGTTGGCTAACACAAAGATCTCTTCCTTCGCAAAGCCAGCCAAAAGTGTAGGGTTGTGGGTGCAGTGTCATTGGCAAGTCTAGCTGCTTGATGACCTTTGTTGAAATCAAGTTCTTCTGTCTACCGCTATCAACAACGAAATGAGGTGGATCCCCCTTTACCCGAATTTGTGAGTGAAAGAGTCATTCCCCTTTCTCTGGTTCTTCTGGTTAGCTTGGTCGGACTTTGGTGGTAATGAAAGTGGCACTGGGTTTAGCATCGATAATCTGCTTCCCTCCTTTTGTATTTGATTCAGAATCAAAATTGGCCTCTGACTCGAAAGCCTTCATATCGACCACGAGTGACTGGTTGGAGCAACATTGTTCATTGTTTTCCCAAGGGATTTTATGGTACTCACACCATTTTCCTATTTCCTTCTTCATATTTTCATTGCCCTTCTTTTGTTGTTGATTGAATTGGTTGTCTTGAGAGTGGCCCTCTTTTCTCTATCTCTTGTTGTGTGGGTTGGGGATACCTTTTCCCTTCTTCGGATTTGGGGAGTGTTGGAACATATATATATTTCTAAACTTTTGGACTTTGAATAAATTTCATTCCTGGTTAAATAAGAATAAGACACTCATGATATACGTCGTTGATGAAGTCTTCCATATAATCAAACGATCCTAAATCTCTCCGTATTTATGGAGCCTCCAAATGGTTAAAGAGCTAAGTTGCCAGAGTCTTCTTCGAAGCTTCGCGCTTCAGGCGTTTCAACAAGTCATAATTTTAAAAAGCCCGAAACCCGAATATATCCATTATCAATTTTTCACCAACTTTTGAAAGACATGTTTCATGGTAAACATGTATGTTTTAAATCTTCCCTGAGTCAACACGTGGCACCTTTCCTTGAGCTTTTAATCTAAAGATTCACATGATTCTAATTAACACTTAGCACCCCCTGGCCTCGACACGTCATCTAAAATGATGTCATCTTCGACACATCACTACAGGTAATATCCTTTCGAGAATATAATAAGGAACTAACTTTCAAATACACAAAGCGATAAAATCCTGAAATATCAAATCTTAATTAATTAAGTTAATCTCGATTAAAGATGGTTAATAACTTCGTAATTTGGAAGTTCAGACGTTTATCATCCCTCACATCTTGAAATCTTCGAAGCCTAAACTTCCGAAATATTTCAAAATTAAAAGGGGTTAATTAAAACTAAAAACCATTATCCGATAATTAATCATTTCGCGGTTTCGGGTTTCAGGGATTCTATCTCAAGCTACTCATTAAAATCTCGAAGCCAGAATACCCAAAAACGTTTAAAGTTAAACATGATTAATTAATATCTTAAACAATATTATCTCATAATTAATTTCTCACGAGTTCACGATTCAGTAATTTTCAAACCTATTTCATCCAAGTTCCCGATCACGAACCACCAATATTTATGGAATTAATCACAAATCAATGGCAATGATTTCAATATAGATTGTAGATCACTACCTAGATTTCCTCATTAAGGTAAATTAATTTTTCGTCAGTAAAGGTACTCGTAAATCAATATTCTTAAGGTGAATAATAATATTGGATTTTGAATTATATTTTGATTCTCACAAAATAACAAGTTTTAAGCCAGCTGCATAAGCTCACACATTATCCTGTAGCAGGTAACACAGTTTTGATTTCATTAATATCATGGCACCATGAAAAATGGATAAACCAGATGGTGAGAGCATAAATTTGAACACATATGTTCTCTCAGACACTTCACCGAGAGCCATAGATACCATGAAATACTGGACACAGGTGTTCGATATTCTACAACACGAGTTGATAAATTGCCTAGAGGATTCAGGCGACGAAGTAACCGAAACCGATGCGACTAAACTTAGTGATGTAGCTGAGTCAGATATACACAAGATGGTTGTGTGGCCGAGGCTCATGTTGTATAACAACATGATAGGATGGGCCCTGGAGAACATCGACATTTCAACCAGGAGCATTTGCAATTCCCAAAAGGTTGTTGTTGGGTTTTTTCGACTGGAGCATATACAAGTAATGTATAAATTATCCCCCATTTTTAAATATAGTTACAATGTTGAATTCATAATGGAGTTTGACCAATAGAAGTGCACACAGTATGGGAAAAAATACCTTGATTTAATCAAGGACCGGTGAGGGCATCCTGAGAAATTCAAAGAAGAGACTCACATCATATATGTCATAGAATTGTTAGATGCCCATATGATCTATGTGGCTATGATTCTGTAGTGTCCCCAAGGCCGTGCCTTGTTGTAAATCATGTTCTGAAAGGAATTGTAATTATGTTTTATAGGCTGGTGAGCCAAGTTTTTATAAGCTGGTGGCTTATGTGTTTGTTAGGCTAGGGAGCGTAAGTGTTGAAGGCCAGGAGCCTGTTGTTGTATA
The DNA here is from genome assembly GCA_010110895.2 of Picea sitchensis. Taxonomy (NCBI): domain Eukaryota; kingdom Viridiplantae; phylum Streptophyta; class Pinopsida; order Pinales; family Pinaceae; genus Picea; species Picea sitchensis. The sequence continues at coordinate 999 of SNQJ01S0227487.1, read as the reverse complement.
TGTAATCATGAAGAACAATTAATAAAAATTTGTAAACACCTCCAGGTGCAGACTGACCATGATGAATGAGTGAAGGGGGACTGAGCTTCCAGATAGAAGGAAAGGGATTAGGGGATGGAATGTGGGAAAAGGGGCTAAGTATTAAGCCTAGGGGGCTTCAGCTTTGGGAATAATATTTTAATATTATTCCAAAAAGGCATGAGCATTTCATGTTTTATCCTAAGTTTCTAACCATGAGGAAGGTGATGCGTACTGGGTAAACACATGCAGTTTCCAGGACAACAAGTGTCAGCCCCGACCCATGCAAATAAAATGGTTAATATGAGACGTGATGGGGGTTCTCCTTAATTCCACCCGATGACCTGAGTGTGTATGGCCTCTGAGCAATACGACGGATCGAGACTTTGCAGAAAAACCTTGTACATCTTCTGAACTAAAAAACCTGTGTTCATATGAAGAATCTGTGTGTATCCTCTATCTGAGATCGAGCCTGTGCATGGGGTCTCTATCCCAAAGTCGTGAGCGTGAGCCATTTGGCCATTGTTGAGCCTGTAGGAAATCCACGTCAGTTTTCTCTATTGATTGTTGTGGCCACGTAGTGCTAGACTGTGTGTGGCTTGTTGGCCAGTGGAGCAACACTCTCTCCAGGAGAGAGAGTGTACAGAGGAAGGAGAGAACTCCTGGAAGGAACCTTGTAACTGCCACAGAGCCCAGAGACTTCCATTCTAGTCTGTTGCTATAACCCAAGTTAAGGGAGGTTAGTAGCCGAAGGACTGTCTAGGTGACAGAGAAGGTGTATACTCCTGGGGTGGAACAGGCATGTGGGGAATGAGGGTTTGTGGCAGTGAGTGTGAGAGGTTAAGAACCAAATATCAATATAGCATAGAAAATCCTCAGAAAAAGTACTCAACGCCTTGAAAAAGAGAGAATTTCAGATAATAAGCCTCTTTGAGGGGGCAACCTCCTTTTACCCCACTTAAATGTTCAAGTACAAGATGA
>SNQJ01S0227486.1:0-14519 GCA_010110895.2 Picea sitchensis | reverse complement strand
TTTAACTCAAAAAATAAAGTGGTGCTAGTGGTTAAGGCCACATTTTCAATTAGGTCACAATTTTAACTCAAAACAAAAAGTGGTGCTACTAGTAGCATCACTTTTCGATTCAAGGATCAATTTCAAGGTTTTGTCAAGGTTCTGTTCGTAATGTCAATGACGTAGTTTCAAACAAGTCACAATTTTAACCACCTCCAAAAAAAGGGTTCTATTGGTAGCATCACTTTCTGAAATGGAGGTAAAAATGCGACCTTTAAAAAATTGAGAACTCTAGAGAGTTCTCGTTAAGTTGGTAACTTTGTTTATAGCCAGTTGGTGAATATTTTATTTGAAGATAAGTTCTCCATGCTTCAAATATTTTTGTTGTGTTATATGTTCTTTTGTTTATGATTTCCATTGTGTTAATTATGTTATAATGTCATATCTTGCATGAGCATATGATTACTTTATGCTTTCTTGAATTATGCATGAGCATGTAATCATTATTGTGAATCTTAAATGTTGCATGTGATTGCATTACATTTCTTGTATTATTTAATTGGTATCATAAGTTTCAAAATTCACCCAAGAATGCAAGTTTTTGAGGTACCCTAGAAAGGGGTATGTGATGGATGGTCACTTATAGATATAGTCCAAATTTGTTTTAATTATATATAGAGACGATAGATAAATTGGATAGGAAGTTGGTTTAAGAAAAACATAGTCATTGTGAGCCTGATTGAAATATTATGCATCGATTGTTAAGGTATAGAAACTAGTTGGAGCACCATCTATTCCAAGGATAATAATAGTGAAGGTGGAATGAAAAGCAATTACTCCTACAAAAATGTCAATTCCCCTCAAGCAATGAGATCTTTTTCTCTAAATGTCACTATCATTTGCTATTATTATTTAAATGCATCTATAGAATTCTAAAACAAACATGAAACACATACAATAAACTCAATTACAACAACAAATAATATTTCTCATACATAGAGTTTATGCACAAAAAATTAACACATGAAATAACTCAACAAATACATAGAAAACTTATCTTCTAAATGAGTTGTGCAACCAATGACTTCGGATGGATGTTCCACCCAACTATAGACTTGTTGTTTCAAATCTCAATAGAAAATCACCGTTGAGTTGAGGCTCATTATCCACAAAAGAGGGTGATCTATCATTTCCCACTCACAACTCAAAAAACTCTCAACCCATTGGCATTCTCCCACAACTATCCTGAATTTCCACCAACTCTCTTCCTCTCAGCCTACCCAACCCAAGGAATGTACCCCTTCACTGATCTCATTCCCTTGAGTGTACCATTTGTTTATCAAGGTCTCTTTAGCACAAGGAACCAATAATATCTCAACTGGAAAACTCAAGAGAACTCATTTCCAGGAAAACTACTAGAAACAACAACATACACTTGTTGTTACAATGCAATTCACTAAGGAGTTCAATCTTCAGGCTTGACAACCTATCTCTTCACTCTTCAACTCCAAAAATGCTCCAAATACGCTCCAACATACTCTAGAATTTTCCCTCCATGGTTGCTTAATCTCCAAGTTCTCTTTGTTTCTATCCACTTGTTGCTCATGCACTGAAAACTTCCTATCTCCCACAGTTGTATCTACCCATACTAATTTCTCTCCTTTGGCTTGTTTGCTTGACTCAAACAATTCCCCAAGATAATTTTACTCAGCCCCCCATGTTCCCAATAACTATGGGATGTGACCTCTCACACCCACCCTCTTACATGTATTCAATGATTGACTTTGGGCACACTCAATAAAAAATTAGAAGGTTCATATACCAATAGAAAATTTAGGAAAATGGGTTGAATTAATAGACATGGGTAATTTTCCCGGAGGGGGTGATAGTGGGAACCACGTGTCCAGAGGAGAAGCCATGAGAGAGACACTGTGGCGTCAACCACGTGACAGATGCATGCCTCCCCCTCCCGCCACCTTAATTATTTTAACTTGACCCTGCATGAGACAGGGCGCCATTAATCTCAGTGCGCTCTGCTCTGTCCTACCGTTCCCTCGATGGACCAGAGCCATTTATTTTCTTTTAATTTGCACGTGTGTTGGTTTAATGGAAGGAACCAACTCCTCGGTTACTATGAATTGCACCAACTATTCTGGATGCTTCATTCTCCTGTGGTTGATTTCTCTAGAGCTCGACCTCCCACTCAACAACTCCTTCGTCTGCTACCATTCTCTCCTGGTTGTTTCGGCCCTCACCGTGTTTCAGAGATGTCAAGGCAGAGAGGGAATTCCAAACGAGGCTCGATATGGCATCCCAACCGACCGCATTTGGCTCTCCACTCCCCGCTTGCACCCTCCCACAGTTCCTCCTCCTCATCGGCTACCTCATCCTCCTCCCTGGCGCAGTCGAGTCTTAATCTTGACAACCTCCCGCCCCTTTCATCGTCGTTTTCTTACAGGTTGGAGTGGCTTGATTTATTGGAGATCTCTCTGGGTTTCAACCCAGGCCCCCTGGGAAATTTAGCCTCCTCTTCACAGTCAGTACAAGTGGCTCCTCCCAACTCGTCGGCTTGCTCACCCTCCTAGTCTCCTCAAGCCCTACTACTCGGTGCTCATTCTCAGGATGATGGACATGAATCAAGCTAAGGTTCACTTCAGTGGCCTCACTCTCGCGCCGACCTAGAATTTGAATTGCAAACAAGCCTTGCACTACTACAAGGCTTGGTCTTTGAGCTACGTCGGGACTTGGATGATCTTCGGTTTTGCATGGATATTCTAGATGGAAAATCATCACAATTGCTACAATTGCTCTCATCATTTCAGGGTTCCCATCAACCCCCAATAGGAGAATCTCACACAACAGGGGCAGAGACACTAGTATTGGCACCAGCTCCCCCACCCGGGACTTCGGAGAACGCCGCACCAGTCAAGGAGGAGAACGCGCCACTAGTCTGGTGGGAGGACGCAATGCAGGTGGATGCGAAACCATTTGAGGAGGATCCAACTCCTCTCGGGGACTCAACACTCGACGCCACCTCCATGGACGCGTGGCCGCACTACAACCCCACCATGTGACATGTACATGTGTCTATTTTATTCTGCTAAGTTGGAGGGTCGTTTGACTATTGTCTTGCCTCACGAATGCCATAGCGATAATCTGTGTCATTTACTATCTTTGTCAATTACTGTCAAGTTGGTCACCCTTAGGGGCCTGAATTTTGCTTTTGTTATATCTCAGTAGAAAGGTCAATGTGTAATATTTTGTTGTCAAGACTGGCATAAATTTTTCTTTGACTGACAGTTTAAGACTTAAACTTTGGAACTGTTCAGATGGCTGAGTTTGTTTTCCCTTGGGGCAGCTTAGTGTTTACAGCCTGGAACAAAGGGATGATTTTGTAATCTTTGATTTTGGAAGGTTTTTTATACAATCTTACTTACAAAAAATAAAATAAAAAATAGACATGGGTAATTCCCCCTTAGACCCCTCTTAGGCATAATCTTAGACCCTCCCCTCTCTTATGGATTAATTCAATCCCCATCTCTATCCATGTCCCCTTATCAATTGACATTTTATTTTATTTATTAAAACATATAAATACAATTTGCATATACATCTCTTTGGCCTTAGCCACACATTATATGTACATTAAGCATTAATTAAACTGGGGATTATAGTGGGGATGTTATAGTTTGGGCCCATTAAGCACCATGATAGAAACCACTTTGGTAATTTCACCTTCCGTATATACTCCTCAAAAGAAGCTTGGTGAATTTGATAACCATATCAGGGACATTGGCTCCAAACTCGTATTACAGATGGGACATGTTCAAAAAATACTAGGAGAGAGGAGATAAATCATCTTGAGACCCATCATTGCTACATCGTGGGTCAAGCATAAAGGTCTAGGCCTTGATGAAAGAATGGAAAAGTCCATGCCCATGAAGACCATTTTTTTGAAGGCTAAAGACATGCAAAGGTTGGCCTTCTCATTAAGAGAAGGAGAATCAATGGTGAGTGAAGGTTGTATCACAATACCACCTTATCCTTCTTCTAGTGGATTGAGGCAGGGAAACAATGAGAAGATATGGTTGAATCAACGTACATATGCATATAGAGAAAGAAACAAATCAATGAGAAAGAAGACCAAGGGGCCTTCAGTGAGCAACATATACATTATTTTCCATTGTTACAAGAAGAGGGGCCATAACACTATCATCTATGAGATGTTGGTACATGGAGGCATCTAGAAAGAAAGGTCATCATGAGGCCACTTTTCATGATAATAAAGCCACATCCCATAAGCCAGATTGATTTCATATGAAGAATGACGAGAAGACTTCTCCAATCCAACAACAAACTTAGAGGCATAGGAAGTAAAGGACTATATCGAGTAGTACATACCACAATAATAAGAAAATTTTCCACAATTGCAAGGTGAGTGGACATTAAAGAAAAGTATTGAAAACTTCATCCATAACTTCACCCTAGAAATTGCACAGCCAAGAGAATAGTGTGGAGGGTGAAAACTTAAGAAGATGAAGAGTTGCCTGCATCTCCAGTCCAAGGGGAAGATGTTTCCCAAGGAGAGATAGAAACAAAGGAGGTATGCACCATCTACAAGACATATAGTAGATTGATGCTAAGGGTGACCACATTCCGATGTTTTTTTTTTATCTTGCATCAGAAGAATCCATTCTTGAAGATGTTCCAAGATTCGTGGATAGAGATCAATGACCTCTAGAGGAGTCCTTGAGAACTTAATGTCACGATTGCAAGCATGTGAAGAAACTAGAGAGTTAATTTCATACCACAAAGCAATTGATCCTACCATATGAATACAACCACACTCCTATCCCAACGAATTGTGCATAGCCATAGAGATTCCCTCTCTCTCTCACTCAATGATTACATCATCTTGTTGAGTTGTTTCTTGAGGTTCTAGGCATGTTTATGTCCCCAAACTCTAAATACGTTTACCTAGGTGACTCAACACAATCACTGGGTTAATTCCTTACACCCCTTGTTTTGTCTTGTTGAATGGATAGAGGTCCCCATATTTGGTGAATTATTCCAATCCATTATTATATAACAGAAATAGAGGTGATGAGAGGGTCACTTACAGATACACTCCAAACTCATTTTGGTTATATATAGAAAGGATACATAAATTGGCTAGAAAATTTGTTTAAATAGAACACAATTGTTGTGAAATTAATTGAAATACTTTGCATCAATTGTTAAGGTACATACTTAAGTTGGAGCACCATATATTCCAAGGACAATGCCAATGAAGGTGGAATGACAAGTAATTGCTCCTACACAAATGTCAATTCCGCTGAAGTAACATACTTTTTTTGTCCCAATCCCACAAAAAACTATATTTCTCATGAAACAAAGATTGACGAGCACTTGATCTACATTCCAGTCTTTCCTTTGAATGTTATGAGTTCCTAAATTGAAGAAACGTTCAAGAAGTTTGGGCCCATTAAGCATGGCGATGTATAAAATAGAAGTAACATGTGGTGGTGGTGTTTCTCAATAATACCAAAGGGTTGAATGATTTGGAAATGGTAGTAGGGGTGCTCGACCTAGTGGTCCAAATCAGATGCTTCTAGTGGTCATAAAAGAGATTCTTCCTTTGAGTTGAATCCCACATGTTTTGAACCTATGGACTACAATCAAATATAGGTGAAGTTTTCCACCGATTCAAATAATATTTATAATTTGTACACTTATGCTCATTATGGATGTGTCTTGCCACCTTCCTTGAAATTTTTGATGATGACAATTTTAAAACCATTATTTCTGGATAAGAGAGACCTTCTATAAAACCAATTCCAATCTGTGACAATTTAAAGTCTTTGTGATTGGACATTGGTGACAATTGAAGTAAGCTTGCACACTAAATTCTTGAAGATAAATCCCTATAATCATGCCTAAATGGAGTATATGCAAAGCATTGTTTATTATTGATTTGATTGTCGTTATGTTTCCATTTGTTCAATGTGTGTAGGTCACGCCCAAGAATAGACCTTGTAGACTCTAAAAGACAGGGCACTTACAAACCTGAGAGTAGATTTGAGATAGAGACAAGAAGATAAGATCAATAAAGGATCTATGTGTGTGAAGCAAGTAGGCTATAATTCACTCATTTATGGATCATGGAGTCATGGTAATCATGATTGGAATTGGATCCCTAATGACTAGTTTTAGCATGATCTTGACTTACTTTTACCTCTTGAGAAACATCAACCTAAAAACATTAAAACTTGATCCACCTTATCTACATCTAAATTTGATCTATAAAGATTCCAATGAGTGGGACCATCCCTTGCTTCCACCTATTACATTAAGATGGAAAATTCCACTTGTTGGTTCTTCAATTCTACGCATTGTGGAGGAACAATGATCAGAAATGACATTAGATTCCTAATGTCCAACCTTAACTTTATCTTAACTTACTTTTACCTAGTCAACAACATCGACCTAGAGATCTTCAAGTGAAACTACTTTGTCTACATCCAAAAATTGAACTACTATTTTTAACAAATCTAATTTGTGGGACCCTCCCTTTCTTCCACCTCCCATTACAATGGTAGGAAATTGTGCTTGCATATATGTAGTGACATCAATCATCTCATTCTCCTACTAATACATACTTCACTAATAAAATAGTCCCTATACGAAAAGAAGAAATATATGAAGCACCCAACGTGTTTCGAGTGAACCTTTTCATATGCTACAAATACAATAACAACCTTTTCATGCTCCACTACAAAAATAGAAACGCTTATCACAACAGGGCGATCGAATAAATCCACACCCACTTTATCCCATGAAATGGTTGGTTGAACAGCTGCAGCCTACCTTTCATTGGTTGACCATGTGAGGGTGGGGTCAGAATATTTCAAATCTGGTAACTCTCATTCTGCCGCAAACATGAGAGGAAGGAAGCATACCACACGTTATTTCATGTCACGTCTCCATAAATAGTTGAAATAGCACTAAATGGTCATGGTTATATCATTGTTTCCATTGAATATTTCACTAAATGGGTTGAGGCTATGCCCACATTTCTTAACGATGGTCGTACTACAAATCTCTTTGTTTTTAACCACATCATCACTCGCTTTGGTGTCCCACAAGCCATTGCCACTGATAACGACTCACATTTTCAAAACCAAATGATGAGTGAGTTGCATGTCAAGTTGGGTTTTCACCATGAAAGCTCATCCCCCTACTATCCTCAAGCGAACAGACAAGTTGAATCTATCAACAAAGTCCTTAATACCATGCTTCAACACATGGTGGGGAAAAACAAAACCTCTTGGAACTTGCAAATTTTCTCCACCCTATAGGCTTACCACACCTCAATGAAAACTAGAACTGGATTCACTCCATTCCAGTTGGTATATGGCATAGAAGAAGTGTTACCAATCAAGTGTGAGATCCGTTGAAACTCATCGTAGAACTCCTGCCTCACACCTATGTTGAAGAGGAATGATTCCTATATTTACCTAAGTTGAACGAAACGCGTCCCAATGATGCTCTCATTAATGAGATGTATCAAAAATGAATGAAGAGTAAATATGACAAATCCGTTCAACCTCGTACTTTCGCAGAAGGATACCTAGTCCTTATTTATGACCAAGCTCATGATAATCTAGGGACAGGAAAGTTAGAACCTCTGTGGCATGGACCCTATATCGTAAAACATGTATTACATAGAGCTGCCTACGAGCTAGTTGACTATGATGGAATATATCTTGGTGAGCCCCGAAATGGGATTTACCTCAAGAAGTACTATGCATAGAACATCTGGTATGTGTACTTTGTACACTATTGTACTATATTTTTTATTTGGTGTGTCTTTTCTCTTGCGTGTACGAGTTTTGTTTTAGCCGCTTATACTTTGTCTTGTGATTGCGTGCGCAGATGAAATCTCCCTTTCCCATCTTTGTGAGGTTTGTAGATGGCGCTAGTCGGCACACCCAGAACATTGCTTTTGTAGCTTGGGTCATTTACCACTCTAATGAGTTGGTGAGTTCAGGAGGCATTTTCCTAGTATCGAACACCAATAATGTGGAAGAATATCACGTTGTCATCAGACTTTTAACCGAAGCCTCATCTTTAGGTATATCTCATCTAGTTATCAACCTATATTCTCAACTTGTGGTTTGTCATCTTAATCAAGTTTACGTTGTTCGCAACCTTGTCCTATTGTGTCTCCACCTAAGAGTTTGTCGTATTGAAAGAATGCTTGAATTTACACAATACAAACACATACCAAGAGAACTCAACACAACGTTGGCTTCACTAGAAAATTATATTTTGGATCAGTATCTTGCACATAAATAAATTTTTTAATAAAATGAATCACATGTCCATTAAAAACATCACATATTGTAACATCGGTAACACCACCAAGCTCATATATATATATATATATATATATATATATATATATATATATATATATATATATATATATAATCGTGGAGGAAATAGCAAAAGTTTGTTTACATCAAAAAGTACATAATAAGGAAAAATATGGGCCCTCATGCGTACATAATAGGGAAAAATATGGGCCCTCATGCCCATGATATCATCACTAAAAGACTACAAAATATATGGAGGATCCTAGTCCTCCTGCATCACATTGTTCTCCAAGAAGCACACCACTACGCCAGCCACTCATCAAAGCAAGTGGTTCAAACTCTCAGGAGCCCCTATTGTATGCCTCTGCATATGAAGAGGTATCTCTTGTGTCCTGAGAGGTGGGACACCCATAGTCATACCTCAGAGGTTCCTCTCAACCTCCTGAAGTTCTCCCATGACCACCTCGTGCTCCAGGACTATCTTCTCATCAACACGATGCCCTAGTGTCAACATCTCTATCGGACGTGATGCACCTCTATCTGCATGATGAAACAAAACATATTTTAGATCCCTCTTTGTACACATAAAAAATAATATAAAATATAAAATCAAAATACATGACAAGGTTTAGTTTCGTACCTAACACATCCCAATCAATGCCCTCTAGAAGCACTAAGTCTACACTGCCCTGAAAGTCCACTCTGGCATATGGAAAATCCTTAATAACAATCAACTACCTTCTCCACCAAGAAAAGAAGTCAGTTGTAAACTTGAATGTCGATGCCTCGTTCCCCAATCTCAGGGAAAAATTAGTCCATCTTTCCATACGTGGCTCGGTCGTTAGTCATGCTATCAACACAACCTGTGGCTGTATCTGGGGTATTCGCTCCAAAAGAAACAAAACTAAGAAAATTCGTATACAAATTTATTTTGCCTTCAGATCCTACACTTTGTGATCTATTCCTTCACATTCCGAAGGAACCCCGCACTCCAGTTAAATAATTTGGGTTCCAGACATTGTAGAGTGTATGTCATTTGAGATTTTGAAGCCAGGTGAGCACTCATACTACCTGCCAAGCTGGTAATGGAAAGTAGAATCGATCTCAATGCCAAATCCCTCACGTCCTTGATCATGAATCGTCCACTAACTAATCGAGATCCTAGAATACAGTGGTCAACCACATATACCTCAGTGGGTTGAGGATTTTCCCAATGCCCAGACAAAAGGATAGGAGCCCCTCTCCTTGAGAGGTCGATCAAAAAATACACATCGTCAAGATCAATCTTGAGCAAATGTGGTCCAATATGAAAGGATTGTTCAACATCATCCCATAGTCCAATCAGGTACTCAAGTAACAAAACCTCTTTCCTCATTTTCTGTAGTTTGAAGTACTTGAGGAGACCATAATTTCTCAAAGAATCCCTTGCTTGAGGGTTTTACAAAGCGGTGATATCGTCGAACTCATGTTTTCATTCCTTCCATTCAATTATGGCTATATGATCCATGAAAAATGCAAATACAACCATTTAAATGCCTTTAGTCAACCTCTTATAGAAACATTTTGGGTATTTTTAACCTAAAATGCAACAATCTTTTTGGTTCTGCACCGACACTTCCCTAAGCCTATTCATAGAGTGCTAGCACTCCCTAGGTACATGAACTGGGGCATTGAAAACTCGATTGATGCTCCTCTCATCCCTTTGTGGGAGCGTTGATCCAGTTCGGTGCCTAGGGCTTCCTAAGGATCCTAGAACACCCTAAAAATCAGCTAAAACATAATTTTAAACCATGAGAAATGATTGAAATGGTAAGTTGATCAACCTGGTCTAGAAGAAATTGGAAACAATTGATCACAACTCCTGTGCTCGCATCTTGAAAATTGCCCTCCAAAGGTTGAAAATTCCAAAGCTAGAAGAAATTGGTGAAAAATCAAATGGTGAATGAAATTTCTAACCCTATCTCACTATTATAGAGTTGATTTTTGCTAATATAAAGTTTTTATTGGGTTTTTTTAATCTTTTTGAGGAGTCACTAATACCCCGGGCGCATGATTGTCTATATTTGCAGGCTTTGAAGCAATATCTTTTTCGACAAAACTTGTAACACTGACGAGCACAATATTTGTTCTTTCTCGTGCTCGAAAAAACATGAGAATGTAACCGAGTAAAATTTTATCACTTTTTCGGACTCATAAAGGTTACATGAAAAAGGAAACCCCTGGAGTCTCCTTTAAGATCTTTTCAGACTCTCTAAACATGAAAATATTGTCGAGTGATCTTGCTTCCTTTCACACTCTCTTAAAAGGTTTGAAAGGGCGTCTATCGGGTAGCAGTTTATCTATTCTTCAGACTTCGCAGACTAAAATTATGAAAAAGGAAAACCTTGGAGTCACCTTTAAGTTCTTTTCAGACTCTCTAAACATGAAAAATCACCGACTTTTCCTTCTCTGGACTCGTTAAAATCACACATTGAAGGGCCCATATGGGACTGAACCATTACTTCTTCTAGTTTGTTAAACAAAGGAAGAGGGACTGACTGAATGTGAGTTATATCTAGCATTTGTTATCCTCCTTGAGCTCATAAAAACAAAAGGAGGTACTCGTCTATCTGGATGGGGGAAAAAAATGAAGGAAGAAAGCCAAGATATATTTTAGAATTGTCACAAGTCACTCTTGCAGTCCCCCTTGAACATGACACATTGTTTCTACCTACATATTGAACACTTGGATAACTCGTTGAACCTATTCACTGAACCAATCCCCTGAGTATTTTCACTCCTTTAGGTCACCCGACGAATGTCACGATATCCACTACATTATTTTTTGGTCCATGTTATGTTTATGCTACCGAGTCATGTTTTGCCTCAGTGTTCAAGGGAAGTATCTACCTCGAGAGTCAACCATCACAAATTTCCAGCTTCAATACTCGTGTCATTCCATACTCATTTTATTCACCATATTACATCTCTATGTTAGTTTCGTGCCATTGATGGGGGATACATCAAGGCCCTCCTTCGACCAGTCATTTCCTATAGAATTAAACACATCATCCAAGAATTTGATTTAGAAACCAATTAGTACATTGGGAACTGCATCCCTCAATGGTAGGCCTGCTCGCCTCCGAGAGTGGGTTTACATCATTGACCTCTGATCGGATGAATCCACGAATGTTCGACTTCAAATAATTTATTCACATTCGTTGGATTGTACTAGACTACCTTGGGAGTCATTGACATCATGGGTGATTTCCCTTACACTTGTTAACGATTTACCTCATTGACCAGTAATCAAGTGGTTTCTACCATGTTCGACATCAAAACACTTATTCACATGGCTAGATTCATACTACATCAAGATTGGGACAAAGACCCTGGGTTGATATTTCACTTTGTTATCTGCTTTCCTAGGCTGCGAAGGAGATATTTTGAGCATACTAATATACTACCACATAGATCCACTTTGTATTGGTCCGTGGATATGTTTAATCATCTCGTAGATCCACAATGTATTTCTCATGGCTATGATCAGTTCATGTCATGGAGGTATAGATCCACATTGTATCTTTGGTGGCTATACCCGTATTCAATATCATTATGGATCCGCAGTGTATTTGTTGGTGGCCATACCTTAAGTCCTTTATCACTCGAGCTTAGGTATACCTTCCTTGGGTTTGAAACATATGATAAAAAAAAATTGATGGTTGTTTGCAGCTTCTACGAGGTTCTCTGACTCCATACCCTTGCTTCGAAAATCTACAAAGTGCTTCATTCATCATCTTCCATATTCTAACCTCATATTTTTGGGGGCAATCTGTTACACATCAAAATTCCTCACTTCGATAATGTCCCATTATCATTATCGTAAGTGTCACAAGTGTCGCACTTTTTTCGCAAGTGTCACAAGCATCATATTTTTGTCCTGCATGTGTTGCATTGCAGACGACACCATAAGAACACTTGATACATCCTCTAAGACATGTTAGAAGAGGAAAACACATCATTTAGCAAGCTTACACAATATTTTTTCCTTGGAAAATGATCATCTTAAATGAATTTTTGGAGATCAATGCTCCCCTGCTCACATGCAGGGAGTGCTAGCACTCCTTGTACACCTAGCAAGGAGCACTATAGAGCCTTGTTTCCAGCCTTGAGGGAGCACCAATTGTTTGAGAGAACCTTGGGAAGAAATCCCCCTTATCTCTAAGGATAGCTAGAAATGATCCAAGTTGGTTTGGATCAGATCCAAGCTTTAGGCAATATCTAAGGGAGATACCACAACTGATAGAGTCATATCCTCAAATTATTCCAAAGATAACTAAGGTGATTGAGCCTCTCAAATCCTATAAAAGGAGGCATTCTCATGGTGAAAAGGAGGAGAATATCAACGAAAAGTATTGTCATTCTGATCATGGATCTTTTGAGCAAGGGGTTGGACAAGGAGGACTTGGAGGGGTTGTTGCATCTACATATACATATTGTAAGTACCTTGTAAAGTTCTCATTAATATATGCTTGGCATGTTTCCTTCAAGTTTGTGTATGATTTCATAGGCTTGTCTCTTCTTGATAAATTTAGTTTAAACTAATATTGGTAGAATAGGAAACATGCATTGTCTTTGTTGTCTATGAATTGCAGATCTCATTAAAGGTCCTGAATATCAAGTTCATCCTGGATCGAGCAAGGACAAGCTTCATAAAAAGGTACATCATACTTTCTTCCTCTTTTTCCTTTGACTATTTTAGCTACATTTAAAAGAATGGCAGTGTTCAATGTTAGCAATTTTTTGTCTTGGTCATAGGGGTCTAGGATCCAAGAGGACATTCACCTGTCCGCACGAGAATTTTCCTACAAAAATGTTGCGTCTCAAAGATTTCACTTTTTTTTCGATCTGATCTTTCAGACTGGACATCGTTTTGACACTTTTCCAGGGCCAAATTCCTTCATATAAGTTCTCACATTGGGGTTTTAGTCTTTTTACAAGAATTTTTAAATTAGTAATTATAATTTATCTCTTAGTTTATGCACCTAATCATAAAAGGGAGTTGGCAAATAGTGTCACTCTAGTTAGCTTTTAATTATTGGTCATTTTTAGAGTCATCCGAGAATTTTCTAAAATTAGTTGTTTTCAAAAATCTCATATAGTAGTTATAAGGGGCTGAACTTCCATTGTAATAGTTAGGATGTAGAAGGATTAAAAAAAAATTATTTTCTATTCTCATGTGTTTGAATGGTTTTTAGATATCGTGAATGAATCAAAGTTTATTGGCTACGTCAAGGTGGGTGGGCACCAATATCCACCTGGATCACAACCTCAAGGACTGAGTGATCATATATATATAATTTCTTAAATAAATGGAACAATATGCGACCTTAATTAGAAAAAAGGTTGAAGGCATTCAAGAATCATTAAAAAAAATATGTAGACCTACGCAGAGTAACATGGAAATTCAAGGTGGGAGAAAGACTTCATCAAAATAAAACTTTGGAAGAGATTAATTAAATATGGAAAACTGGTAAATTAGCACATATATAAGGCATTTGTTTTTTAAAATTACATCGAAAGAATTAACCATGATTTGTATAGATTAGTTTCACCTCTTTCATTGGCTAGTATTCAAAATATTTAAATCACAAATTTTTGTTTTCAGAAAGTATGTATAAGATATTTCACATGCTTTGGATTGATGTGTTATGAAGGTACAAGAAACCATAAGGTTTGGAACCAATCTAGATTATGGACAAGTGACTCTTCTCATTGCAAAATCACACCATAAAATATTGTAAGGTTGAATGGAACTAATATTTTATTGAGCATACTTTATCCAGGTGGATATCGGTGGCCACCCACCTTTTCCGACTGGCTCAAAACAGTTTTCTGGCAATTTTGGCAATTTACTATTTTTAGCAGGTTTTACTTCTGGGGCCATTTTGAGGGCCTAAATGAAGGTTTTTTGAGATCGAGGTTCTCAATGATATCCAAAGGAATATTGAGCCCCCAAAATGAATCTCCTCGACGATACCTTTCCAACGAGCTATCACACGCCTAAAACGGAGATCGTATGAAAAAGTTACGACCCCGAGAAGTTGATGTACTAACTTACCCAAACGGGGCCCACATGAATTTTGGCGCTTCATCTCCTAGGGTTAGGTTTTTGGATGTATA
>SNQJ01S0227485.1:0-11925 GCA_010110895.2 Picea sitchensis | reverse complement strand
ATTTTATGAATAAAGAAGAATTGAGATGTTTTGTCTTGTCTATCTTATTGCATATGGTTGAGGTATGTTCCATGGTTATCTCTTTCTGTTATTTGCTGCATACACACATATAACACATATAAAAAGTAGATCAACAAAGTGTTTGACGAAATACCACAACCAAAAAAAGCTTAAAAAGACACCAAAACAGTGATGATCCTTGCATAATGGCTTGGGATCATTACAAAAGTTCTTTGACTGCAAGATGTATATGACGGAGCAGGGGACATATTTTTTGAATACCGCAAACTCAGGACCCAGTGCCCAAATAATTGGCTAAGAGGAAGTTTTTATATTTATTCCAATAGTACTCATATTAGTATATATACACATATATTATCAAATAGAAGAAGATGCAATATATGCAAGAAATTGAATAGGAACATGGCATCAACACTTGAGTTTCCTTTTTGTAAGTCATTAATTCATTTTATTTACGGGACCCGAAGAATGAAAGCAAGACGGGTCCTCCAATTTCTTTCTTTAAGTATAGGGTCGACGCCACATAAGTATGGCCTATGAAAAATTATTCTTCCATGTAAAATGTAAGCATCGAACATAGTATCGTTTATTTAAATTGAAGTACTGGGCAATAGAAAGAAAATATTGTCGTCCATGTTTAACGACACGCAGAAAAAAAGGTACAAAATGAAATGAAAAGCATACCAGAGATTGGAAAACAACATAAAAAAAAAACCACAAATATTCTATATTCAAATAAGATGGGTTAAAAAATACAGCTAAGATTATTTGCCACAATGATTGTGATTTGGCCTGCCGCCGACCAATAAAAAATATGTACAATGATGAAGCTTGTTGACAGTCTTCTTGACGATCAAATTCTTTATTCATAAAAAGCAACGAGTTGAATATCAATTTTAGGTCTTGGACTTAATTGGTGATGCCAACTAGATCTATCCTAGTTTTTTGAATAGCTTGTTTCTTCTAGATATGGCCCGCTTGCATTGGTTGGTTATTCAACATTCTATTCTTGGTTAAGTATTAATTTCCCTCTGTCTTCAAAAAATTGGGGTTTAAGGTGTTTTCCTTGTAATGTTCCTTACCATTGACATCTGAGACAACTTAGAAATGCCATTTAGGCCCAATTCAAAGTCGAGGGAGTCGTTTTATGTGACATCAGTTATGCGATTTATTTTTTTTCAAGTATGTTGTGATTGATATTCTCCCTGTATGCAATCATCTGTTTGGTTGAAAAGCCTGCCTGAATATTTGTATGTTGAACTTCTTTGTTTTATTACAGTAAATTGGAAGGAACATCCAAGCCAATTGCAAAATGTTCTTTTGAAGTACATGACTTCTTCTGGTAGCACAGGTCTCACAAGTGTAGCAAATGCTGCAGATTCCATTAGGACAAGTTTGACAAGTGTATAAAATGTTGTAGTTCACATCATAATATATCTTTCATCATAGTGATGGAAGACATGGTGGCCCACAGAAAGGTCTGGAATGTTCGGAGGTGATGCCAAATATGTGGAGTCTGTAAATACATCCAGGGGAAAATGAACAAACTTTGACAAAGAACATGGATTTCTGTCAAGTCTATTACCACACCCAGAAGTAGCTCAACAAACTTTGAAATAGAAACTTTTGTAGTTATAATATGTCATTTTATCAACCCATTCAGTTTCTGTTACCCGCTTCTGGGTACATTCGCGAATGGAGTAATATTTCACGTCATTTACAAACATCAAAAACCATTTTGCAAGCCATGGTAAGTGTGATTCCCCTGACAAAGACAAATTCTTGTGTGCTCTGCAGAATTTGATACACTTGCCAAATCTGTGTTGTTGGAAGAAACTGTATACTTCAACGAAGAAGTATTCTGCACGTGACCTGAAAATCCATTCCAAGTCCCAACAAGAAAACAAAGAAGATCAACAAACAAATCTCCAGGTAGGATTTTCAACCAACCAAAGCATTGAATACAGGGAGAACACCAACCAGAAGATACTTGTTCTTTTTTTTTTCCCCTGTCTGAGTTTCTATTGGATAACAATTTATTTTTTGGCTCAAAGCTCACGTCACATAAAACCAGTCTCTCTTCTTTCATTTGGGCCTCAATCGCATCTCTAAGTTGTCTTACATGTCCATGACTAGGAACATTAGAATGAAGGCACCCTAAAGCCCAACTCTTTGATGATAGAGAAAAATAGAAACAAGTATTTAAAAGCAACATTGGAGGATGACAGTATGATATTTCGTAGATTTTGGGTTAATTAGTTTTAATGATAGATGATCTCAATATTTTCACTTACTAATGCCAATATTTTCGAATATGTACGCTGAATAGTGACTAATATCACATATTAACAATTCTCAAATCTGACATCTAACATATGCACAATATTAAAGAGGGACATGACGTCAAGGCCTCTGTGGGTGATACGTTCATGGATGGTAGCAAGGTAGTATAGTATTTCACTGTTAATATGATGAATCCTTTAAAAAACTTAAAGAGGGAATATTTTTTTTTTTTGCAAATTCAAAATGCAGGCAAAAGAAATTACCATATCCCATATTATTCGCTTGACTATTCATTTTAATGGGAGATGTCCTTGAGCTTTCCTCTTATTAAAGCCAATCTTTTCGAACCTGTCTGGTCGGTTGTAACTTTTGAAAGCATAATTAATTTCTATTGGGAAGGGCGAAAGGTAGCGGGGATGGAGGGGAGCGACAAATGCTTTTAAACTTTTTTTAACTCAGAAAGGTATCAACCTACCAAACTTTGAAAACTCGACTAAGTATCGAAAGGTAGGTCGGATAGACAAACTCATCATAGGCAGAGGAACAGTTGCTAGTTCGAGAAGTGCAGGGCCAAATTGCAGAGCACAAAAGTTCTGGGTGCAATATGTATACACCGAACACGTGCTACCATAGTTTGATAGCACCTATCTGCGAAGCCGCATTCAAAAAATTGGCTAAGTATGAAACCGAACGTCGATTGGTCAGAATCGTGATGTGAATATATAGATGGAGATAACGATTTGTTAGTTCACTAGAACGGGAACTCGTGAGCACAAAAATGTGAGAAATTATAGAAGCAAAAGCGCATAATAGAGCGAAAGAAAAAAAGGTAAAAAATGGGAAAGTTTACAAGAGGGAAAAAAAGGGAGAGAACAACTATATCACTCAAAAAACAAAACTTACTCCCATAACTATGAAACCATAGTAAGAAATAAACCATGGAAAAAACATAGCCAATTATGAAACATAGTTGGAGGCCGACAAACTCTGGTTGAAGGCGTAAGAGATGCAATTTACATCGACTGCAAAATTTTGTATGTTATTTTATCTTAATAGTATTTTATGGGAAGTCAACTGCAAAAGAATGTAACAACAAATCCAACTGTGGATGAAGCACCCCAACATGGCAAACCTTAGGCAAACAAGAGCAAGAAACAAATAACAACCCAGTTAAAAAGTACCAAAAGGCCCAACTGAAGCCACATGACCTGAACTCTACAAATTCGAATCAAACAACAATAAACAACATCCAACGAACAAAGAAGCAAGCAACAACCAGTCCACCAAGAATGTCGTGGTTCCAATCATGGTTTCAGAACCCCAAACGTGCAAACTGCAACAAGACAAACAGGAAAACAAGAACAACAACAACATGAAAATAAGAAATCAGTGGAGATGCAAGAAGCAAACATGAACCAGTGAACTAGCAATGCCGCTAAAACACAATATTGCCCAAATTGACTGCGAAGAACATTGTATATAAAATAAAATAAAAACAAAGAAAATGTATTGTAACAAGCCTGCTAAGTAAACATTCAACATTGCCAAGCCTTGTAAACAATTATTTCTATCAGAAATGATTTGTAAACATTTAAGAAAAAATGCAATGTGGCAGGTCTATGACGTACCATTTTTTTTATTATTATAATTTATGTAACAATAGTTCGAACAGTAGATAATGTATTCGAAGGACAAACTTTGGATATGCTAGCATATCAAACATTGACACAAATTTAGCTAGCAGAAAATGCTAAAACAAATATTCGACCTAATGCTAGCATTAATCCACCTTCAAGCAATACATAGGAAAAATATATGATTCAAAAAGACTGTACATGATAAAAAAGTTTGGGATATGTTAACATATAAAACATTGGGAATAGAAAAGTCGGCAATAAGACCTCCAATCTGTTATCCAATCAGATCACTGCATATGTGGTACTTTTTAGTACATAAAAATCAATGGTTTTAGTTCCCTAGCTCCAACAATAGAGATTATGCAAATATTTGTGGTCAAAGGATAAACTAATATGAAGTCAATGAATTATCGATCGCTATAGTCCCTATATGCCTACAACAAGGACTAATAAGATGAGGAATGGATGATCAATATGTTGTATGGTGAAGAGAAATGATAAAAGACACAATATGTTGGATGTTGGGATGTATATTTCATTATTTTACTCATTACTTTGTTATGTTATCATTTTCTAAGTAAGAAAATAAGTTAAACATTTTACATTTTTTATTTTGTCTAGTTTACCATGACAATTTTTGTTGAAGTTGCAATTTTTAATTGTTGAAATTGTTGGCGACAGAATTCACTCCTGGATTGCAGCAGGAGAAGAGCCTGACGCCCATCAGTTTATGTCATGATTTGTTTATAAAAAGGGGTGATCGAATGGAGGTTAACTCAAAACAGTGTTGTTCTAACTCCGAAACTAGGCCATGCATGCATGGGCAAGTGAGGTCTTAGATAAAGTTCAGACAGTGAGTTGTAGTAAAGGTGAGTAGGGGGAAGACTTGTATGAGAGAAATGAAAAGGTCTGTCGTAAACATCAGGTCTCCAACAGACTGTAGGAGAAATCATCTAAACGCAATATCTTCTTACATTCAAACGTAGAAAACCGGAGAATACAACAATGCAACAACAAATCCTTTATCATAACATAATTGCAATAATTCATGTGAATTAGTCAATCATGAACTCCCTCTGTATGAGATGGAAACTAGATGGGGGAAGAAAAATGTTTGTTATTAAACAAGAAATCTTACATACAGATGCATAACCAAAGAACTAGAGTGCCTGTTAAAACTTTACAATCGGGAGCTTCGCTCTACCATCGAAACCCTGAAAAATATCAAAAACTAAGTATATATACCCTAAACATTTTCCCAACAGAGGCCTACTAGAATTTTGGGATGAGGAGTCTCTTCAATCAAATCTGGCCTGCACTTCTCTATCATACGCCACCTTAATTCTGCATGGCTTGCGCCAGCGGGTAGCTGAGCCCTTAAATGTTGAATTAGCGTGCGCAGGCTTCCCTGGTGAGTTGAGGACTCGACGTGGCTTCCATAGAAAGAACCAGTATAGAGGACCATCTCAGGTAGAATTTCAGCCGGGACATCCATACCTTGCAATTAATGAGTGAGGCGAGGTTTCAACCACCCTCTCTCTTCTTC
This sequence comes from Picea sitchensis, assembly GCA_010110895.2. Classification (NCBI taxonomy): domain Eukaryota; kingdom Viridiplantae; phylum Streptophyta; class Pinopsida; order Pinales; family Pinaceae; genus Picea; species Picea sitchensis. The sequence continues at coordinate 6,438 of SNQJ01S0227485.1, read as the reverse complement.
ATTTATTCCAAGCAGGTATCGAGATTTAGATCACGTCGAATCGACATCTGGAGAACATAGTGCCCCCTTTCTGAAACTCAACTCGGTGCTTCTGGCCCCTTTTGTACAGCCCTTTCTACTCCCTCAAGTGACCATGGGCCATGACCCTACGTCTATCTTCCAGAGTGTTTTCAGCGTTTCGGGGTTCGTGGATAGGAAGGACTAGGCCTTTTCTCTTCAGAGTTGCGATGGGAAAAATGCTAGGAGAGCCTAATGGCCGCCACGCGTCCCCCACTGATCTGGTGGTCCTGAACTAATTCGGTAATACTGTGGGAACGGGTCTGAGACGTCTTCTCCGCTTCGTGCTTTGGGGATATGAAAAAGATGCTTCTTGTGCTTCGAAATCACGATGGGCGAAAAAGTGAGGAGCCTAATCCTGCACCATGCGTTCCTCCGAGATGAATGGCTAAGATCGCTCTCGGCGCTTTGGGACTTACCTTGCCAAATGATAAACATTAGCACCCCTCCTTCAGGCCTGCTCCTTTACGACCAGGCACCAAAACCATGGGCCTGATCCTGGGCGCTTTCGGTGCTTCGGGATTCGAGGTTTCGAGATGTGAAATGACGAGGAGCGCTTACCCCTTGAACTCCCGAATGCCGACATGGCACGGATGTGCGCCACGTGTCCTTAAGATGAATGGCTGAGGTAGCTTTCACTATTTTAAATGGGGCTACCTTCATTCCCAGGTTCACTTGATGTGACCTGGTGCTAGGACCGTGGGCTCGGCTCCAAAGGTGCCCTCGGCATTTTGCCGATCGACAATTTCAGTTGCAATGAATGGGAGGTCCCTTGTCTCCCGAAACACCGATCCCCACAATGCTGACTGGCTTCCACCTGTCTTAACTGGATCGGACGACCCAGATCTGTCTTGAACTATGGGTGCTACCTTTTGTGATAAATCCCTGGTAGCTTGGCAGCCCCGAAATCCCTATGAACGTCGATCAACTTTATAGGTGGATCTCGGCTGCTGACGACAAAAATTCGCCCGCTCGCTTGACTTGTAACCAGAAAAGAGGTTCTGCCGCTCTACGCTTGGGCGCTTGCTGTGCAACCTGCAGATCTGGGTACTTTTGTGCCCAAGACAAAAATTGTTGCTAACATTAGGCTCCATGGGGGATAGAGTTGTCCCTGTGATGCTCTAAGAACTCATTCTGCAGCTTCAGTACCTTGCTATTGGGCTATGGAGTCATTTACTAAGCCAAAAATATGCAAAAAGAAAAATAACAAAGAACCAAAGGACAATATTTACAAACAAAGGAGCCGCCCAAGGCTCAAACAAAACATTTCTTCAGAAAATGCCCATTTACTGGGCTGTTGAAAACCTCTTCACCCTCCAGATCTTGCAACCAGTAGGTGTTGTTTGAGAAAACCTCAGAGATTTTGAAGGGGTCGATCCAGAGGGTGTCAAACTTGTTGTGTTTTCCCTTACCCTGTCTGGGTGCATCCCACTTAAGTACCAAATCCCCGATCTCGAACTCCTTCTTCCTGACCTTCCTGTCAAAAGCCTATTTGACCTTTTGCTGATGACTATGAGCTGCGTCCCTCACCTGTTCCCTGATCTATTGTACTTCCATTATCTGATGAATCCTTTTGATCATATGATCTGACTCTCCTTCATAATCTTGAAATAACTTCGCCACAAGTAAGGCGAGCTGAGTGGGAAAAACTGCCTCTGCTCCGTAAACCAGCTGAAAAGGCGAGGTGCCCAGGGATTTCTTTGTTGTCACTCGATCAACCCATAGAGAAAATTTCAACTTTGAATCCCAGACCCTTTTGTTGTCCTCCAATAGTCTTTTGATGATCCTTATCAGGCTTTTGTTGGAGGACTCTGCTAAACCATTTCCCTGGGGATAGGAGGGGGTGGAGTGAATTAGTGAGATCTGGAACTGCTCACAGAACTTAATTAGAGGCTCAGACTTGAAAGAAGCGGCATTATCAGTGAAGATCCTGCTGGGACAGCCAAATCTGGCTATGATATCCTCCAGAAAGCTAATAATTACTTTGTGTGATGCACTTCTGGTGGGTGCAGCTTCTATCCACTTGGTGAAATAATCTGTTGCAGTCAGGATCCATCTGTGTTGGCCACTTGAGGGAGGATGGATTTCCCCGATGAAGTCTAGCCCCCACTGTTGAAAAGGTGTTGAAGCCACTACAGGCTTCAATGGTAGTCGTCTAAGATGCTGCTTTCTTGAGAAATTTTGGCATTTGATGTAGGCCCTCATTTCTCTGTTGACATCAACGAATAAAGTGGGCCAGTAATACCTAGCCCTGAGGATTTTGTGAGTTGTGGTCTTCCAGAAATGATGCCCCCCATAAAGGCCTCTATTGAAATCAAGCAAAACTTTCTAGGCTTCTGGTGGGTTCAAACATCTTAGCAGCATCCCCAGAGGGTCTCTCCAGTACAAGACTTGCCCAATGAGGCAATATCTGACCACCTTGAGCTTTAAATCTCTCGCTTTACTTTTACCCATTCCATCCAGGGGCTTCAACTCCTGCAGGAAGTACAAAATTTCATGATACCAGGCACATTCTGCCAATGATAAGTCGTCCCGAGAGTGTTGGATGGGAAACTCAGCTTGCTGAGTTCCTAAGCAAGTATTGATGAAACTAACCCCCAAGGCTTTGCAATTGGACTCAGCCAGTAGCTTGGCTAAACCTTGCCCCTTAACCAACTTGGTGGGATTTATCTCCAGGTCAAATTCCAGGATTCTAGCGATCCATCTGCCTCTTCTCCCATCTATATCAGGTTGTACAAGGATTTCCTTCACATAAGCCAAAGGAACGTATGCGGTTACCTTTGAGTGCAAGACATAGACTCTGAAATATTTGAGAGCTTTCACTAAGCCATAGGCCTGTTTCTCCATGATTTCATACCTGATCTCTGCATCTCTTAATTCCTTGCTGAAGAAGGCAATGGGTTTCTCTCGCCCTTCCTCATTTTTCTACAATAACACTGCTGCTACCGTATCGAAAGAAGAAAAAGAAAAAACTAGGAAGGGTTTGGAATAATCAGGACTAAGCAACACAGGTGCCTCAGTTAGTGCCCTTTTTATTTGGACAAAAGATTCCCTGGGTTCAGCGGTCCATTTCACTTCATTTCCCTTTCTGAGCATGGTTGTGATGTGTTTCACTAGTTCAGCAAAATTTGAGACGAATCTCCTCAGAAAGTTGATCTTTCCTAAAAAGGCCTGAACTTCTTTTTTAGACCTGGGAAGTGACAGGGTTTGAATTGCCGCCACTCTGTTGGGATCAATTCTCACTCCTTTAACTGATACTATATGGCCTAATAGCTTGCCCTCCATCATAACAAAGAAGGATTTCTTGGGATTTATGGAAAGACCAAACCTCCGGCACTTCGAGAAAACTTTCCTTAAGTGATAGCAGTGCTCTTTATCAGACTCGGAGAAGACTGTGATGTCATCTAGGTAGATCACTACAAACTGGTCTTTCTCTTCGATGAAGGCTATATCCATGGCTCGCTGAAATGTTGCTCCTGCATTCATTAGTCCAAATGGCATTTTGGAATACATGAATGTCCCCCAAGGAGTGGTGAAGGCTGTCTTTTCCCTGTCCTCAGGCATGACCGATATCTGATTATAGCCAGAAAACCCGTCGATCATGGATATCCTGGATGCACCAGTTACCCTCTGTAGTATGTGTTCCATCTTAGGTAGGGGGTAATTGTCTTTCTTTGAGCTCTTGTTCAGGTTCCTAAAATCGACACAAAGCCTGATTTCTCCACTTTTCTTCCTCACCGAGACCAAATTGGCCACCCATTCAGAATATCTCAAGGGGATGATGATCTAGACCTCTAACAACTTCTTCACTTCTTTCTCCATGACAGGCAGCAACATGTGATTTATCTATCTTAGCTTCTGCCTGAATGGCCTGGCCTCTTCCTTCAGTGGGATCTTCTGCTCAATGACATATCTGTCATAAGTCTTGAGGTCTTCGTAGGTCCACGCAAACACATCAACGAATTCCTTTAATAATTCAATATATTATGTCCTTTGTTCATTGGTCAGGCTGCTTGATAATCTGACAAACCTAGGCTCCTCCTGTGTGACAATGTTGCATTCAGCTGTATCAACATCTTCATTTGAAACCTTACCCTTTACTGCCACATCATTCCCATCGAACAATCTTTCTAAAGGGACTAGTACCCTCGGAATGTGATTGCTAAGCAGCTGAATAATCTGGTGATTAGAAATTTCATTTAAAAACACCTCAGGGTGAGGGTCACCTTCCGGGTCAGGATCCTAATCAATGTGCAAGGCAGAAAATTCATCAACAGATTGGAGAAATTTTTCGATTTCCAAATCATCTTCAAATACCTTCCAATGCCTGACATTGTCCGGTACAGAGGGCCTATATCTTATTTCAACATTGTTTTTTACCATAGGCGACAGAGGAAATTTGAACAAACTAGCTAAGACAGCTAAATAATCGGTTGAAGTATTTTCCCCCCTCGGAATGAGAGAAATGTTAAAAGCCAAGAAGAAATTATCGATTAGGTCCCACACTTCATTTCTGTATTTTCTGAGACGGGGATTATTAGCACGATAAGCATTTATGACTTGCTGGATAATCAACTCAGCATTTCCAAATATTGTTATCTCCTTCATTCCCATTTCCTTTGTAGCCCTCATACTGAGAACAAGAGCTTCATACTCTGCCACATTGTTGGTGGTTTCGAATTCCAGCTTGTATGACAGGGATATGGCCTCTTGACAAGGTGATATGAAAACCACTCCAGCGCCAGCGCCTTCGTGTGAAGAAGCTCCATCGAAAAACATCTTCCAAACATAGGGGGTTGGAGGGGGGATCGGATAATCAATACTGGGCTGCTTTCTGACTTGGAAAGGGTCTTCAGGAGCATCAGTGAGCTGCAATAAACTAGACCCCAAATCGGTGTCAAGTGCAAAGATGGGGTGATTGGTGGGGTTTTCTTCGTCACTAACAATGTAGGCCAACTGAGCTTCTCTATATAACCTCCTTTGTTCCCCTCCAAAGACTAGAATGGTGGCATACGTGAGGTCCATCTGTAATGTTCCTCCGATCTTTTTTATCCAAGATCTAGACAACAACATGCCAAATTTGGGGGGGCTGTCAGCTACCACAATATCCATGACCACACTCTTCATGGGCAGCTGAAACAAAGAAACCACCAGGTCTTTGATGACTCCTAGACACTGCACTCTCCTTGAATTGAAAGAGTACAAATCATGATAAGTTTTTGTCACCTCCAGTCCCAATTCTTCCATTACTATTTTGGGCATAAGGTTATGGGAAGCCCCTGAATCCATGAGGCAGTTATGCAACACTTTATCATGTATGTTCAGGGATGTGTATAAGGGAGGGGATGAATCATCTCTATCTTCTACCATGGGTCCTAGGACAACTGCTGGCTTTTCATCTTGGAGATTTATTGAGTCAGTGGAAGGCTGGGGGGGCTCAGATTGTAGCAGCTTGGAGAGGGACTTTTTGAAATCTTCGTTTTTAACTAGTTCAGATAGTGGTACAAGAATTCTAATCTTTTGAATCTCATGCTCAAAATTGAAGGAGGGAATAGGCTTAGGAGCTTCCCTTACCTCAGTGACAGGTTCCTTGGCTACTGGTGAAGTATTCTAAGTTTTCTTTTCTTTAGTAGTGGTTGCTGCAGCTCCAGTAGGCCTTTCTGCTATGGGGGGCTAATCTTGGTTATCAAAATTCCCTTCTTTCTTTTTTGACTTGAGATTATATCTGTTAGGAGTGTTGCTAGCCTTTTCCCCTTTGCTCAACTCATTGATTTGAGTGTTGATAAGGGATTCTTCATATGCAGATTGAGTCAAATGAGGAAACGGGGAAGTGTCCTCGATGCAGTGGATCTCGGGGTCGAGTTCATCCACCTCCTCCCCTTCCTCATGAGAAACTAGGTTGTTCTTGTTAGAATATAGAAGATGGTGTGCTCATTTTACCATTGACGATAATCTCGTCACCCAACCACAGGTCAAAGCCTCCCTCTGAGCACCTTAACCTTGACCTGAGAATTCCTCCTGAAGCAAACCCTAGGCTAGATAGCCAAACAAGGAGAAGCGCATCAATCCCCAAGGATAACGCATCACAAAAGGCTGATCAGATAGTCCAAACCCTATCCAAGAGATATCCAAACCAAATACTGATACTTGTTGCTGCTGCAGCTGCAGTTGCAACCCTCCTCCAAACCTGTGCACCAACTGCAACTGCAGTGCACACCAAGTGGGAAAACTGCAGTCCTGAGATGTGAAAAATGAGAATTGGCACCCTGTATTTATAGTAATCCTGCCAGTTTACTGGGGTTGACTTCTCTTTCTGGGTATGTGTCTGTTCAGTATATTATTATTAATTCTGGCCGACTTCTTCTCTTGGAGGCTAATAGC
>SNQJ01S0227483.1:4058-14520 GCA_010110895.2 Picea sitchensis | reverse complement strand
TTGATATTCATCTCATTATTCCACATACAAGCATGGGTCCTCCAACCATTCTTCTAGGATAACTCAATCTGCAAAGCGTCTTCCCGTGATGGATTTCACCATAAGGGGACCACTTTGAAGTTCATACATTTGTGCATCTTATCAATCATGATAATACAATAATGAGTCATCTATACATTTTTCCAACAATGCATCATATACCAATGAAACCACATCGACCCATCTTCATCATGTATCAATGAAAACTCATTGATCCATCTTCATCATATCAATGATAACACATTGATCCATCTCCATGTATTCATTCTCATCAAGGACAATAAATATTACATTACATCAATCATCAATCAATAGATCCTTTGGCATAAATCAATCACTTGACATCAATCAATGACATCAATCAATCAAACCATTAGCATAAATCACAACATGATCCAATATATTTCATAGGTATAAAATGTGTAGATTTTCTTAGTTTATCAACCACTACCATAATCGATTCATTTTGTCTTTGGGTCTTAGGAAAACCTGTAATGAAGTCCATTGAGATAATATCCCATTTCTATTCTGGTATAGGCAAAGTTTGTAACAGACCTGCTGGATGTTGATGTTCAACCTTTACCTATTGACAGTCTAAGCATTTAGACAAATATTCAGTTGTTTCATTCTTCATGTTAGGCTAGGAAAACAATTTTCTTAAGGTTGTTATTGTTTTCTGGTATCCTCGGTGACTAAAATAATGTTTTTTGTGCAGTTCGTCAAGAATTGTTGTCTTTAGATCAACAAAACTAGGTACATACAACCATTTTTTGAACCTCAACAGTCCATTTTTATCTAAACTCATATCTGTTATGTTCAATTTTTATGTATTTCCTTGCAATTATGTTGTTTTAATGTAATTTTCATCATTATTCCTTGCATATTTTTTTCTTTGTTAGATATTGTTTTTTTCTTTGCTGATATTTATAGAGTCCGTTAGTCCTTCGACTTAGTGCATCTGCAGCTTTATTTTATTTCCCTTTTATGTGTCGTACCTCAAAATCAAATTCGTTTAAGAAGGCCAACCATCTTGCTTGCCTTTCTTTGAGGTCCGGTTGAATGAATAAATATTTTACATCATTGTTGTCGGGCAATAACATAAATTTTCTTCCCATTAAATAATATCACCACATTTTTAATGCATGAATTATGGCTGCTAATTCTAAATCGTGAGTCCCCTAATTTCGTTCATGTTATTTCAGTTTACATGATTCAAAACAGATGACGGGTATGTCGTGTGTCAGTACTCCTCCTAATCCTTCTTTGCTTGCATCCACACAAACTGTAAAATCTTTATCGGGATCCGCTACCTTTAGGACAGGTGTTGTGGTTAACAATCCCTTTAATTTATCAAAGTTTTCCTGACACTTTTGTCCCCAAGTAAATTTTATTCTTTTTTTATGTAGCGAGGTAATGAAATATTCGATCTTTTAAAATCCTTTGATAAATCTCTGGTAATAACCGATAATTCCGATAGAATATCTAATGCCTACTACATCCTTAGGGATAGGCCATTCCATAATGAATTTGATCTTTTCTGGATCAACAACAATACCATCTTTAGATATTACGTGTCCTAAGTACTATATCTTTCATTGGTAGAAGTTGCAGTTATGAAACTTAACATGCAACTTATGTTCCCTTAAAGTCTGCAATACTCTTTTCAGATGTTGTTTATGTTCTTCTTCTATTTTTGAGTAGATTAGAATATCATTGATAAAAACCAACACACATTTATCCAAATATTGGTTGAATATATTATTCATCAAACACATAACGGTTGTTGGTGCATTAGTAAGCCTGAATGGGATTATGGAAAACTCATAGTGTCCATAATGTGTTCTAAAACATGTTTTATTTACATCTTCATCCTTTATTCTGACTTGGTGATAACCAAACCTTAAATCTAGTTTAGAAAATATATTTTCCCCTCTAACTTGGTCAAAGAGGTCATTAATTCTGGGTAAGGGATACTTATTCTTAATTTTCATTTTATCCAGTTGTCGATAGTCAATACACAGTCTCAAACTCCCATATTTCTTCTTAACGAATAAAACTGGTGCTCCCCAAGGTGAAACACTTGGTATGATATATTCTTTATCCAGTAGTTCTTGTAAATGAATTTTCAATTCTTTTAACTCAGGTACACTCATTCTATAAGGTGCCTTAGATACCGAGGTAGATCCAGGTAGTAGATCGATAAAAAAATCTATCTCTCTCCTTGGAGGTAGTTATGGTATTTCATCTACAAATACATATTTTATCCCATGTAGGACCGCAAAGTCTTATAAACTTGGTTTAATTTCTTCTCTTAGAATATTAGTTACTTGTGCAACATAAATTTGGCGACCTTTGCTCATTCATTTCTTAAATTGCATCACTGATATTTTCCTAACAAACACTGGTTTTCTGATTCCTTGTACCGTTCTAAATGTGTTGTTTTCATCTCTATACAAAAATGCCTTTTCGTAACAGTTTAATATTACTTTATATCTCTCTAGCTAGTCCAGGCCAATGATTATATAATAAGATACCAAAGGTAACATTTTTATATTTAAATTTATATTTTTACCATCTATGCTTAAATCACAATCATAAATAAAATCTGTTACTTTTCTTTTAGTCCCTATTTAACTGCACCAACCAAGGCTTAGAATAATTTACTTTATTTAGCTTGTTCAATTCAAATAACGGGTGATTAATATAACTCAGACTATCTCCTAGGTAAATTAGTATAGATACATTGTTGGAATGAATTTTACCATTGACTTCCACAATAGTGGATTGATGATCTGCTTGTCTTCCATTCAGAGATGCATTGATTTTATACACACTCCTACCAACATCTCTAACTGTCAAAGCCTCTTGAAGGTTATGGACTAAATTTTGTATTGTGGGATTTAAGCATGGACAATTCCTCCTCAAGCGAGGTTCTCCACATTCCCAACATTTTAATGGTTCTCTGGTATTATAACCCTATAATTCATAGGATCATCTGTTGACTGGAAAATTTTCACTCTAGATGTATTTTGGCTTGCAAATAATATTTCATTTCTGCAAATAATTTTCAAGGAAAGGAAAAGAAAAGAAAATTCATGATTGTTGACGGTGAGTGGTGTTTCCTAACCCCATGGAGACAAAATCAAGGGAAGCAATGCAAAAAACCCACAAAAAACACTAAGCCAAAGTTTTTGTTGCATTCGCACCTGGAGAATAAAGAACGTGCTTAGATCGATGGTCGATCTAGCGGTGCATAGATCAATGACTGACAGTATATTCCGAAACCCCTCAACTGTTCTTCTTTTAATGGTGGGAGGGGGTAAATAATGGTGACTAACAAGTGCACACATATCTACGGTCATCATGAAAGCACGTAGATGGATGGTCTACAGGTGATTCAGGACCCCCTTGACCGTGCTGCCTTTAACGATGGGGGGGTCCGGAATGAGGCGATTTTTCTGGCAGGTCCTCTCCCAACGTGTCATCCATTCATTGCATTAGACCTCCTCCACTTCAGACCACTTACTGCTTACCACCCTTCCAACTTACCACCATACTGGCAATACCATATTGCCCCTGCCTCATGATATCATCCTCCATTATCCCGCCACCCATCCATGAATAAACCAAACTTAGGCTAAAATAATAATAGATTAATAAGGTTAGCAATAAAACTAGTGTAGTTAAACTAGGCTAGACTAGTTAATAATTAATTAATTAATAGTTAAGTTAGTTTAGTAACTAGGTTAGTTTTTTATTAATTAAAGATTAAATAAAAGATAAAATAAATAAATAAATAAAACACAAAAAAATAATAAAAAACATATTAAAACATATAAATAATTAAAAAACAAAATATAAAACTTTTAAAACAAAAACAAACGTAAATAAAACAAAAGCTAAATACAAAAACTAAAAAACAAAATATAATAAACATATTAAAACAAAACAAAATTAAAAACATAAAATAAAACAAAACAAAATAAACATAAAATAAAAACCCAAAATACAACCTATCCTAAGTTTCTACCCACCTTAACTTCATGCATACTCACCCCACATAAAAGCAAATCATTTTAAATCAACAGATATAAAAATTTCCGGATCCCTCCTCCCCATCTGAAGTTTAACGAGAGGGGGGGGAGTCCGAAATGAGGTTGTATTATAAAACCACCCCTGGAGAGGTGTCAGCTCCATATGCCAACAGACCCCCCCCCACCCAACTAAAACCACTTACCACCCTCAGGGGGGTTTGGAATACTGCCTTCCCAAAAAAAAACGACTTTTCCCATTTTTGTTTAAAATTGCCCGTTTTTGCCTATTCAGCATGTCTTCTTCCGAAACCGATTTCGGGTAGAATAAATCAAATTTTGAAAAACCGAGAGAGGTTTTTATCCATAGAGGGATGAATAATAAAAACCTCTCTCATTTTTTCCATATATTCCATGAGAATGGAGAATAGAAGCCATCTTCAAGACCCATGTTTCCAATTATTCATTTTTTGGTTTCAGTCCTGATTTTGCTAAAGGTGTTTCGGTGAGATGGAGGCGAATTTGGCAAAAACGAAGGAGGTTTTTGTCCATAATATTCCCATATAGAATAAAATCGTTAATTTTTTTCCCATGTGTCATAATTAAAGAGAAACATATGTCTGTGCAGACCCCATTTTTGTAGAAATTCGGTAAGTTTTTCATGGCAGACAGTTCAATATTTTTAGGGATTTTTTCTATTTTTTGCCAGGATTGCTCAGCAGTAAAAGAAGGAATTCAAAAGTGACATTGTTGATAGGGTTTTTTCCCCTTAATATGGAATCTGATTGGCACAGAACCCCTAACCCTCGGGTCGAAGTCCGCGCAGGATCGTTCAAAAACCTCCTCGAGCCGAAATGACTCCTTTGATTCCCTACTGGAACCTCAATATTCGATCCACAGGTCCTTCGTGAAAATACACCTGCACAAACATACAATAGGTGTGATATTTCACCTACACTTGGCCTCAACACGACCGCGTCCTTTTCCCAAAATGGAATTTCGGTCTTTGGGACTCCATGGGTCCTGATGTCAAGTTTCCTTGACTCTTCGATCTCCTGACACTCGAAGTCTCAATTTGCTGAAATCGCTTTAGTCGTGGTTATCCCCTTGGGCTACACTCTTAGTTCATATGACCTCCCATCATATGACCGCAGTCCTCTTCAGGGTTCATCGACGCAAATATGTCATCTTCCTGTCTTCAAGACTCCCGAAAAGCCGACTTCCAAAATGCCAAAATGCCTATTTCCCAACTTTCTCCTCCTTTCACAATTTTAGGTTTTCTGATGCCGAAATGCTTGGTTCTCATATCCTCGGAACTACCGAAGTTCCAAACTCTGATATACTGAAATGCTGGCTTCCTCCAAATGCTTTCAAATTTTTCACATTTTGAGCTTTCCTGATGCAAGGTCTCCCCTACCCCTACTCTCTCGCACTTCAGGTATCCAAAATGTCGAAGTGACGATACAACCCTTTTCACTCCTGGCTGAGATCAACAACTGTGATCCACTCCGAGATCAAATGCTCTAATCTTTTCGGGGTTTTCCTCCCTAAGATCCCAGATATCTCGTCCTCAGGAATTTCAAAATACCAATATCCAGTATGCCGAAATGCTCTCGGCAATACTCCTTCTCCTGTTTTCAGGAATTCATGTTTCGGAACTTCGTGAATCCCGTTGCCTCAAGCCTCTATTTCTACGAGATCCTGGTACCCAAAGTAATGAAATGGTCCTTCTCCAGTAGAGTTCATGGTTTCACGTTTTGGAACTTCGTGACCCCTACGAAAATTCTCCTCTGGTCCTTTGAATCCCCGGTATCTGAAATCTCGGTGGACTCCCCGATCTTCACCATTTGTCCTCCCACGAATGGATGGTCCAGATCGTTTTGGGACTTCGCCACTCACAAATTCAAAAGACTCCCTTCTATTCTTTTTGATGTATGAATCCCTGAAATGGAGATCTCGCGACACGTTTCCTCCTTCTAGATGGACGGATCAGATTTCTCTCGTTGTTTTGGGACTTTCACTGTGAAATGCCCTGGTCTCTCATCATCAGGACCTCTGAAATCCTGAACTCCTAAAATACGAAATCTTGATATTCTTGCCCTATTGGGACTTTCCTGGATTTATCTGATCTGCTTGTATGTGGGATTAACTCACATCTGCCTTCTTCCAGATCTGACGATTGTCGGTGATCTGTGTGAGATATGACGGATCACAATATCTCCTGCTTTGTGCACTCTTCCGCTGCTCCCTGGAAATGGAAACTTCAGTGGTCTAGATCTTCCCTTCAACCTGATATGACAACATTTGTGCTCTCCTTTTGAGCATGCTCTTTCTTCCTGAACTTGGAAGAATTCCTAAATTCTAAAGGCCTCGACCTTTGCTTCTTTTCTGCGAGATTTGCGACCCTTGGTTTCGCCTACACACTCGAAAACGTTGTCCCTCCTAAGATTTTGGGACTCTAAACTCTCCAAAGAGTTCTCCCTTTTGGCCTCTACAACCTCTGTGTGTAAAATCACTCTCCCTCCTGAGCTTGGCTTTCTCTGAAGCCTTAAAAGGTTTCCACGACTCCTGTACACCTTGCAGAATCTCTGCATGCTAACTCGGTGCTATCTCTCCTGGGATTCTCTTCTACTCATATCTCTAAGGGGACTTCACCCTTTTCCTTCCCCCTCAAATGGAGAATCTGATGCCCTCCTGACACTCTCTTTCTCAAGCAACTTCTTGTTGAGTCTGCAGGGTGTTCAAAAACCCTGTGAAGATCCTTCCTTGGACTCTTCTTCTATTCCATAACTCAGAAGATTTCTTTCCTTTTGTGCTCTATCTGCACACTGAATCAATTCCCTCCTCACAGAGTTTGCCTAGAGTTCTCTCAATGACTCTATTTTCTTCTTGAACTCACAATGGAGTTCCTCCTCAATGCAACCCGTGCATATACTCAATGCCCACCTGACAAAGTTCTTGCAGAATCCCACAGTGATTCTGTCTTCCACTATGTCTTCCTCTACACAATCTTGCCTCTAAGGTGTTCAACAACCTTGAGGTCTTCCTCTGAGTCAATGATTTCATTTGGTGTACCCTCCTACCACGTCTTTGTCCAAATTTTGTAGAATTGGAAGTGCTCTCTAAGCACTGACTATCAGAACGAGCAGTGTTATGTCACGCCCTCTTGGCATGAAGCCTCAAAGAACTCCAACCTGAAATCAAAGAACTCTACATATAGCAGAACCTATTTGTCCCTGTAAATTCACATCTACAACATACATTTATAGCATAAATAGAACACACATAGACATTCACACAACACAAACAATATGCAGGAAAAACTGCTCTGGTTTGTATTAATATCAAATGCCTCCTTTACAAGATGTTCCTGAGCTCAGACTTTTGATAGAGTCTTGACTCCTCCTCTCTGCTCTCTCCTATATTCCCTTACTACTTTGCACTCTCTTCAAACAAGATCAAAAAGATATTTTACATGAGGGGGCTCTTCGAGATATTCCATCCAAGCTACCTACTCTATTCAATTACATTGAATTTACAATTGAATGGGTTGTCTAGTCCAGATCAGAGCTAGATCTAAGCCTTACAACCATTAAAGGCTACCTAGAACTATGCCTGCACAAAGGCGTGGATTTTTGGCTCTAACATCCTTACAATATTAAATTCCCTCACATTCAAATTAAAAACGTTAAAGGTTTGTGCCTTTCCTCATTGAATGCGTGCGCGAGTTGGCTGGTTGGCTGGTGCATAGTTGGCATGGGAGCAATTTTCCTGCATCACCGATCCTGTTTTTGTGGAAACTGTTTGATCTTGTACTATTTTTAGTATTTCAATTCCTGTTTAATAGGATATTTGTTTTTTATGTAAAGGCTATAAATCCTATGCTTTCAAGGTGAATGAGGGATCATTCAGAGGACCATGATTTAGTTTTTGTAAAACATCTCACTGAGATTTCTGTATTTTTCATCAATTCAATAATACAGTGCTATGCTGCAGGATTCTTGTGACTATTTCGACTGGTGATGTGCATCCCTCTTTGTAAATTTGTTTCTCTGTTATCATAATTAATGTCTTCCTATGAATTATTCCAAGAATATTAAGAACATAATTGGTTTTAATTCACCCTTTATCTCTATCTTGGTATAGTTTTTATGTTTTCCATTGAATATTAAACTTAGAATTCTTAGTTTCTCCGTGTTTAATTGGATTTCTTGACCTATTCTATCTCACCCATTTCATTTAAATTAAAGGATCCAGTGAGTTGTATACCTTTCCCTGCAAATATTATCTTGTTGACATGGATTTTTGATTTTTCGTTGCAGTGACTCCATAGCCCCTGGTTTCTCTTCTCTGCCCATATCCAATTCCTAAAAACAAATCCTATGTTCTGTGTAACTAGCCTACTATCCTCTTCAAACAAAATCATATCAGATAGAGAGATCCCTCTCTGAGTCTTGGAGGGCTAGATCCAAGACTCGAAGTGGTTTTGATGTTGCCTCTGTGACTATCCCCACAGCCTTAGGAAAATTACAGAGTGCTAACATAATGGCGATCATACTTCAAGTTCCAGATCTGATCACTAATGGTGGACAATGATTAGACACAAGAAGGGTGAAATATTTCACCTGGAGACTCCAATCAACTCCAGATAGTGTTGACTCAAAGAATCCACTGGAGGAAGAACTTGAATCATGACCAAGAAGCCTAGAAGGACTAGGTACTCAATCTCAAATTGTATTCATGTTATTATTGGTTTCATCTGCAATTACTTTCTCTCTTATCATGATCCTAGTCCAGAGAATATTGTTGAAGTTCAGGATGACCATTTCCAACTTGATGAACCTCAAAGGATTGAGCCCATTCCCATAGCTCTGGTACCCACTCCTACACCTATAGGAAGCCTTGATAGAGATAAGCCTTCTGCTTTATTTCCTACAGATGTAAAGATCTCTAATACATATGTGAAAAGTCGAGATTCACAAGTCAAAATTTCATCCTGTTATAAGCCCCTTGCTTTACCTCCTATACCTGAGAAAATATTAGACAGATAAAAAACTCTAGATTTGCCTCCTATTCTCCATGACCTCCCTGTCAATTACACCAATAATCTGCCCAGTTTTGACAGAGAGAATGCTAACTGAAAAAGACATCAAGAGGTTTGAAGATTTTCTTGACCTTTATGAGGTTGAAGCTGACAATGTATATATAAGGATGTTTTCCCTGTCTTTGCAAGGTAAAGTTAAGAACTAGTTTAAAAATATCCCAGGTGCAAGCATCAAAAATTTCCATCAGTTTCTGCAAGTTTTTCTAGATCGATGGGTGATCATGAGAAATGTCTTTCTCATCCTTGAAGAGTATGAGCATTTAAAAAGACAACTAGGGGAAATAGTACAACGGTTTTCAGCAAGTTTCAATAAGGTATATCATGCAATGCCTACTGATATAAGGCCACCCCTGGGATCATCTCATTTGCATTACCCAGATTCCTTTGATCCTGAGATGGCATTCCAATTGAGAGAAAGGAACACTGCAACACTTGAAGAAATGCAGAACATNTGGAGGCCAACTTGTTGATCAAAAGTTCAAAGGTAAAGAACAAAGAAAAGGAGCAGTTGAAGTCATCAAAAGCTAAAGTGGACATTTTGGCTAGTTCCATGGAAGAGATGATGCAGAGGATCAGCAAGAAAGATGATCTTGTTGTCCAAATATATCATGTTCCATTGATTTCAGAGAAATAAAAGGTCACAGTTCCCAAACATTTTGTAGCTCACCCTTGGTACCATGGTTTCGATAATGATTCTTTCATGTATTCAATTCACAATATAGTTGAAGATGAAGTTCCAACTCATCTTGTTGAAGAGCCATCAACTAATATGATGTGCATGTTTGATGACTTTTCTTACTGGCATAATCTACCCAAGTGTGATCAGTATGATGATGATCATGAGGCTGAAATAGATGTTGATTTTTCAAAGAAACCAAAAACATGTCATTGGCAGGAAGAAGATCAATTACAGCTCGGATATGACAATCAACCTCTGCCCAACAATCATGACAGCGATGAGGAAAATGCAGAAAAATTCAGAGTAAGGGAAAAATCTTTGCCCTTATGTTTCTCATCTTTTCAATTTTTGAAAATAAACTCTAGGCAAGTTGTAAATAGTGAAGACAATTTTTTTTTTGATGAGTCAGTAGAGGATGTCATTGATGACATGGGATCTATTTTAGACCCAAAATCATAGTCACTATTTTCCCTTGATTTTCTAAGTCTAGATGGAAGTCCAGAGCTCGAAACAAGATTAGAAACAGTGGAATCTAATTCTGTCCCATTAGATTATAATTCATTTCAAATTTTGAAGGAGACTCTTGAACAAGTGTTGAAGGATAAATAC
>SNQJ01S0227482.1:0-14520 GCA_010110895.2 Picea sitchensis | reverse complement strand
TAATTCTGGGTCTTCAATAATAACTGTTGGGGCCGACTTCTTATTCTGCCCTTTATAATTGTCTGATGACCAATCCGCAAAAGGGGATTTGGTCCTTATACAATTACCGACATGATTAATCCACAATGGGGATTAATCCTAATGAAAAAATAACAATAATAATAAAAATGCTCTTCGCAGTTACATTATTTCAACAAGAAGCAGTCAAAATCAAAACAAGAAGAAAACAACCAGCAAGATTTTAAGACACCTTCTAGGACACCTAACCACCTGGTTCAGAAGAATCATCCACCAAAACAAATAATTGGAGATAGAAGTGTTGGAGTAGAAACCAAAAGAAGAAAGAAAGAACAGACACATGAACAAGGACATTTTTCATTGTTATCCACAGTTGAACCAAGTAGCTTTGAGGAAGCCATAAAAGATGAACATTGGATCAAGGCTATGGAAGAAGAGCTAAATCAAATAAATAAGAATGAGACATGGGAACTAGTTCCAACACCAAAGGAGAAAAATGTGATTGGAACAAAATGGGTCTTCAGAAACAAGCTAAATGAAGATGGACATGTAACCATAAATAAAGAAAGACTAGTGCGAAAAGGATATTCTCAAGTTGAAGGAATAGATTTTAAAGAAACCCTTGCTCCCATGGCCAAAATGGAAGAAATCATAATGTTCTTGGCTTATGAATAATCCAAAAGAATCAAAGTGTATCCGATGGATGTAAATCAACTTTTCTAAATGGAGAATTAGAATAAGAAGTATACATAGAACATCCATAAGGGTTTCTACTATCAGAAAAGGAAAACTATGTTTGTGTATTGAAGAAATCTCTGTATGGACTTAAGCAAGCTCTAAGAGCTTGGTACTCAATATTGGACATGTAATTACAACAAGGATTTAGAAGGGGAAATGCAGATAGTATCCTCTACATAAAAATGGATCAAGGAAGTATGATTATTATTGAAGTGTATGTTTATGACATCATCTTTGGAAGTGATGATGATAGATTGAGTCAGAAGTTTTCCAAGGATATGCATAATGAATTTGAAATGTCCCTACTTGGGGAGTTTACTTTCTTCTTAGGACTCAATATATCTCTGCTAGATGAAGGAATTTTCATTTACCAAACCAAGTACATCAAGGAAATGTTAAATAAGTTCAAAATGGAAGAATGTAAACCTATGAGTACTCTTATGGTCACCAGTTGCAAGTACTCTATGGAAGAATGTAAACCTATGAGTACTCTTATGGTCTACTCTATGTGACAACTTCAAGACCAGATGTAATGCAAATAGTTGGATAGGTCACAAGATTTCAAGCGGCACCAAAGGAAGCCCATGTTCTAGCAGTGAAAATGATCTTCAAATATCTTAAATGAACAATAGATTTGTTTCTATGGTATCCTAAAGGAAATTATTTAACTATGGTTTCCTACATGAATGCAGATTGGGCAGGAAGTATTGATGACAAAATAAGTACAATTGGAGTAGCTTTCTACTTAGGTAACTTCTTAGTGTCTTGGTTGAGAAAGAATAAATATTTAGCATCCTTATCCACAACAGAAGCAGAATATATCGTAGCAACAACATGTTGTACTCAAATTCTCTGGATGAAGCAAACTATGAAAGACATACAAGTGAGATATGATGAGCCTATTTTGATACTATGTCACAACACCAGTGTTATAACCATCTCAAAGAATCCAGTGATGCATTCCAAGACCAAACATATTCCTATTAAGTTTCATTTTCTATGGGAACAAGTCACATAAAAGAATATTAAGTTGGAGTACATTGGAAAAAAATAGATTGCATGCATCTTCAAAAAGCCTCTTCCTATGGATACTTTTGAGTATCTTTGACAAAAAATAGGAGTAATTTCTCCTCCAAATTTATTTCCATAATCTTCTCCAAGAACAAAAAGGGGAATACAGTTAGGGGGAGTTACCCTTTGTCATTGATGTCAATGGGGGATATAAAATAAGTAAAACTGGAAGCATGAAGATAAGGGGAGTCAACATGAAGATAAGAGGACATAGCAATCATTGGGATCAGAGCACAAAGATAGGGGGAACACAATTGTTTTACTAAATTTCCATCAATGCCAAAGGGGGAGATTGTTGGAAAATTAGTTTTCATTTATTTCAACCTTATAAGAATCCCTAAAGAAAAGCCCAGAAACCCCTAAAAGTGATGATGATGTGTCCACTCGAAGAAGCCTTGAAGAGCCTTGAAGGATCCTTGACATAAGTGTATATAACTTCAAACTGGTCCCCTTATGGCGTATGTTTTAAGCATGGCCCTCACGAGATGAGATAAAATGTGGTTTTTTCCACATGCTCACTTTGATTTTTACACAAATGGAGCCCACAAGATGTCCAAGATAAATATTACAAGCCTACAGATGTCCAAGATAAATATTGCAAGATGGAGATTGTTGAAAGTATTATTTTTTGTCAATTTGGATACCCTATCTTTGAGAGACTTTTTACCCTAAATAACTAACTCAAATGGAACCATAGGTTATATGGTTGTAAATCTTATTCCAATACCTTTCCAATAGTATATGGAAGTCCCTCTAACTCTCTAGGAATGACGACATGAATTTTTCGGTCCAACAACCCATCCAAAAAATTGAGGTTGACTCAACTAATTTTTGGGGACACAATTATTATAAATACAACATAGAAATTCACATTTTCAGTGTAACCAACGAAGAGATCAAGTTTGAGGTGCGTTCAAGGTGTCGAGGTGTCTTTATGGTGTGCAAGAGAAGCCTAATGGATTCTCTTAAGGTCTTTCTTATTCCCAAGGTATGTTATAAGGTTGTGATGTTATCATAAGGTTGTGAGTTTACCGTATGCATTGTTGTGAGGTTGTGATGTTTTCGTATGCTATGATATGAAGTTGTGATGTTTTCATGAGTCGATGTTTCCTTTATTGGATGTTGTCATCAGTGGATGTTGTTGTCAGTGATTACATACTGGGAAGGATGTTATGAGGCTTGCTAGGGTTTGAAGGATTGTATGTGGAATGAAGCATGCAGGTGAAGTCAGAAGTACTATGGGTATGAAGAACAGTGAAGTCAGAAGTACTATGGGTATGAATATCTTGGATTGGTGGGATGTTATTGAGATTGTGCTTAGTTGAGAATATTGGTGTCTTCATTTAGAAGGTTGGTGCATGTGCTTTAGTGAGTGGGTGCTTCCTTCAGCTTGGAGCTAGTAACCGCAGTGTTGGTGTGTCTCCTTTCTATGTTGGTAAACTGTGAGCTGGAGCTTCCTTTAGGCTATTGGTTCCTGTAAATCAAGGGTTGGTACCTCCTTCCGCCAGGTTAGCATCTTGGAATTTGGTGCTCTAAGGAATGTAATCTTAACATGATATAAAAAAATAATTCCATGGGTTTTCTACCGATTTGCTCTGCATAAACCAAATGTTATGCATGGTTTTTTTATGATGAATGGAATTGTTAATTTTTAATGTTTGTATGATGTGATTAAGGTTAAAATGGTAAATACTAATATTGATTCACCCCCCACTCCTCTCAGTATTAGAATATTCCAACAAAATGTGTTTTGTTATCCAATGACATAGACCAAAAATTAAGTAATTTCAAAGAGTTTTTGTGCCACCCAATGAGGAGGCCACTAGATTTCCCACTAGTGTCCAAAGCACGGAAGTCCCATTCTAGAAAATACGTTGAGAAGGATTCCACAACCTTAGTTCTGATGATCATGGATTCTTGTATGATAATTATAGAAGGGAAATGTATATCAATGATGTTTTGATAACTTTTGTAGAGTTGTCCAACCCAATACAATACCTATGAGAAAGAATAATCATTTTGAACCATGTCCAAGGGTAGATTCTCTTAGGGCCCCAGTGAGATATTTTTCTTTGCTAGCATGAAATTCAAAAGAAGCATGTTTTTCAGGTAAGGAGATATATGATTTTTGACACCTCTAAGAAGGATTTTGGTTCAAGTCCCCAAATTCCCCTAGGCCTCCTAGTAGCCCCTGAAAGGATGAAAGCTCAGGGAAAGAGCTGGAGACAGATTTGAAGGGCTAGGGTGATGGAGGGGAAGCATTTGGGTGGTGGGGAGAACAGTTGTGGGAGGGGGAGGCGCTATAGGGAAAGAAGGGATAATGGGAATTAATGGATCAAAAAGTGAACCAAATAGTCTCGAGAGCCCCATAAGAAAGGAGGTTTCTCAGATTCCCCTATTATTTGAGGATTGTTTTGTCCCACTAGAAGAAAAAACATCTCAATGATATCCTATCGAGAATATCTTACTCGATAGGTACTTTGTTGGTGCTAAGTTGGAAGGAGGTGCTAGCATTGTTTCGAGGAGAGGGGGGTCCAAGGCCTTGATAAGAGAGGTGTGTAGCACCAAAGAATCACCCTTCTAATCTCCCTGAGCACGATTTTTGTCCTCTATCGAGCCCCTAGATATCCTTTTGACCCAACGAAGTCATTTCTCTATAGGTGGAAATCCTTTGCTACATGGACATATATATGGAATCTCTCACATTTGAATGGAATGCCTTTGTAGTCAAGGGTCCAGTATATGGATGAGTCATTGAAATGAAAGGAGATATTCTCTACCAGAACTTTAGAGAGTTTGATCCCCTCTACAATTTGTGCCATGCCCATATAGTTGGAGGAGATAAATGATTGATATGCTTCATAAAAAAACCCAATACAATTCCTTATTTCCCTAAACACCTCTTCAAACCAAAAAATGAGAGGAGGACCCAGGAGGTGGACCCATACCGGGGTGATTTCAAAACGTTCTGTGGTAGCATCGAATTAAACCGACCATCGCTTTAAAAAAGGGTCTGAGCTCCAAAAGACCAACGACCAGATAAGATCTTCGCAGTGTCTAATGTTGAGTGAAAATTCCAAGACATCCATTCCTTTGTGATAAGCAGACTTGTGTAATGCCAATGATTACTAGCCAAAATACCAACTAGGGTTTCCTGCTGCATATTTGCAATTTCATCAAGTTTGATTCCTTCCCTGAGAATAGGACTAGTGATACCTAACTTTTGCTTTAGAAATCTCCTAGATTTTTTCTTGACCTCCATGTCAGCATATATGGGAACAACGGTAGTTGGGGATGGTGATTTTGGGAGGTGTCCATAGAATAAATCCTCAGAGACAAAATTATCGATAAATCCATCTGTCATTGTGGAGATTAGTGCCAAGAAATGAAAGGTTGCAGGTGGCAAGTACAAGAGATCCATAGAGGAAACAACATCATAAGGAGATGTGGTAAATGTAGATCAATCATTTGCAAGAGGATTTGGATCAACTTCGACGGACTATGCAGAAATTGACGGCTAATAAGGGAATTTAAAAATACTTAGGGAAAAATCGAGGGCCATCCCATCACAATGAGGAGGGGGAGTAGTGCTCATTCCAGAAGCAGTAGAGATTGAACATCTAAGATCATCCCAGGAGGGGAGTGAGTGGTGTGTGCAAAGAAGGCATCTGTGGAGTGATAAAAAAGACCTGAAACGTCAAAAGTGATTGACAAGGTCCATATTTCGATTCCCAGAAGTGGGTCCTCCAAGAAATCAACTAGATCCTCCTCATCATCCATCACATCATATCAGTGGGGGAAAGGATAGCTAGTTTTGAGTGTGGGTGGCATCATAATAGCTTCAAAAAATAATCCATTGTGGAAACCCTATAAAACCCACATGACTCATATATATATATATATATATATATAATTTATTTTAATTTTTATATTATTGTGGATATCAGTACGTATATTTTATATTTTTTTAAAGTGTTCTATATCAATCTCATTTGATCACAAGGGAATTACACATCTCCCTCTGAATTTACTATAAAAAGTATTAATTTTATATCTCTTAATGTTTATAATTTTTTTGCAAATCGTATATAACGTTAAACAAATATATTATAATCTTCCATTGATTTCAATTTCAATTTCATAATTTTACACTCTATCTATTATATTATATATATTTTTAAAGTGTTATGTATCCGTTTCATTTGATAAAAGAAGGACTATACATCTCCCTCACAGTGGACTATAAAGGGAGTTTTAAGTGTGATAAATAGCATAAAGTTGAGATTTTCAAACAACAAAAAATTGATAATATCAAAACAAAAAAAGTTAAACTTTTGTTTATATCTATATGTAGAATATCTAAAATTTGTAATTTTAGCCCTTAGTCAAAGGACAATAATAAAAAGTCATGCTCTATTGTTTTTAAGTAGCTCTGGTTGTAGTATTGTTTTGTGTATTAATTTTAATTATTAATATTGTGTGGTTTAGGTCTCTTGATTTGTAGTTATTTTTTGTATTATGTTAATTACTTTATTGAATATGTTGATGATGAGTTCAACTTTTAACTATTAAACCTTAAAACGTTAAACTACTGATTATCTCTTAATATTTTGTTTAAGTTATAATTTCAAATATTGGATATAAGCTTTCCCAAACATTTTATGTTTAAAATATTTGAAAATTATCTTATTATGTTCCATGTTATTATAATTAAGTACCTTTGAATTTGATATGATTTTAAGAATTTGATTTGAATGGAAGAAGAATTGAGTTTAAATTTTTACAATTAAAAACATTTACATTTTGACATTAAATTATATTATGTTCACTCCATATATATTAAATATTGTGAGATTGATTGAAGTTCTTTATATAAGTCTATTTATATAAGTCTATTGAAACAAAATGAATTTACTTTATTTTATAAATTATTTACACGACGTGGACTAAGTTGCTCCTAACCCTTATCTCATAATTAAACAATTATTACAAAAAATAGAAATAACACTCTTTTTGAGGATTGAATCTGGAAATTTCAATTCCTTTCAGAAACCATTTTTCACATGCCATTTTCATGTTAGATGAAGGGAGAAATATTTTTAAGAGTATAAAATGAAAAAAATACACACATACATAAGGACCAAACTCTCACAAGCTCCATAAAACATCATGGGTAGAAATAATTGTTCAAATGTCCTTAATACACCCACATCAAATCACTATTTTGAAATATGTGTTACAACAGACTAATCTTCAAATAAAATTTTAAATCAAAACCAAGTAATTCATTACCTTTGTTAAGGTTCAATAAATCAAATTTTCCCTCAGTAGAAGTTGACCATCATCATCATCATCATCATCATCATCATCATCATCATCATCATCATCATCATCATATATATATATATATATATATATATATATATATATATATATATATATATATATATATATATATATATATATATTCCTTAGAAAAAAATCATATTATATTTCAAGTAGAAATTTAGTACATTCTTCAACAGAATAAAAATGGTCCTTCATAAGACCGAAATCTTTTCCAATTGATCTGCACTATCATCAATAGTGTACCAAAAATGAACTCTAAAACTTTTGCTATACAAAAGTAGACAAAATCTCTTAACTTTACTGCATAAACACAAGGTTCAATAACTAAATCTCTGATATGTAAATTGTCAAACCAAAAGATGAAGATATACTAGAAAAACTATATACTTTGAAATATAAAGGACTTGGATGATACCATAGTCCCTAATCTACATTCATATTCAAACATCTACAAAAGAGAACCCCGCAAGCATGCTTTTGAAATAGAGTTTGCATGATCATTGAACTACTTGAAGATGTGGCCATAGTGATCGAGCTAAAAGAGTTGGACAAATCCCTTAAATCAATGGCCAAATTGAGAAGACCCAATCTTTGGATTTGGTTTTATCCCTTCATCCATATGATTGTAAGTTAAGAGTCTCCAAATACTTGGTACACCTTTGTTATGGGAAGCCCTTAATAAGAGGAGAAGCCCATAAAGTTCCCCCAAATTATTGGTCCCTTCTCCAAGGAAAACCTTCCCTTCAAAATAATCATTTTCATTTAGATGAACATATCCAACACTACATTTTGTCCCATTTTATTGGCTTTCTCCATTGAAAACCCCCCAAGGGGTGGATTTGTCTATATGTGGCGGAATTATCACCCACCATTCTGTAATATTCCCACCATCTTGAAAGTGATGTAAAATGGATAATGCCTGAGATGCAACCTGAAAACTAGGAAAAAACCTGTCTTCAAATATCACTTCATTCCTGGAAATCAATAATATCCACATCAATAGAAATGGAACATGTCTAAAAAAATTCAAGTTTTGAGAGGAGAGCCAATGTTTTAGATTCTCCAACACTATAGGTTTATTCCACGGATCCAACATTACTAAGGAGGATTCAACATTTGCCACATCTATTTGGTGAAGGGATACTCACAAAAGAGATGAATATTAGTTTCATTACTTGTTCAACATAGAGAGAACCAACCTGGACCTTCCATATTATTTTTCTGGATTCTATCCCAAGTGGGATTTCGGTCAAGAATGACGAGCCACATCAGTTGTTTACATTTTGTCGAGGCTTCCACTTTCCAAATTTTTCTTCACCACCACTCATATTTCATAGATTAAGCATTTAATCATGTTTTATACCTAGAAGAGACATCTTAAGGACTATAATCTCCATTCCAAAGCCAGGATATCTCATCAGTATGTGTATTCATTCTAACGTGCCCATTTTTTAACTCTTTGATGCAAGAGCATCGCTCCACCTCACCACATGCTAGCTGATTAGCACAAGTGGTGCACATTCAAAGAAGGGAGAGGCATCGCCCTCTCATTTTTCCTTCAAAATATAAATCATGATTAAGGCAATTAATGTTGTCATGCTGGTAGATCCAATTTTTTCCTTCGCACAAGATGTAGATGAGATCGCCATTAAGTGGTTGATGGTAGGAGGGATCTACATCCGATTTGGATCAAATTTCCATCATTGTAATCTGCCTCATTTGTCAGGCATTTTGAATGGTGATTAGACACCACTAGCTTAGCTTGGAGGGAAGCTCATCGAGCCCCTCTTGTATAAATATTTGTATTGTATGTCAGTAGAGGCTGATGGAGTTTGACGAAAAATCATTGTAAGCCAAGATAGATAGGAGGTAGTAGAGTAAGAGATTGTTGAGATTCGAGATTCATTCATAGTCCGGTCTCACATATTGTAATGGACATTCCACCATTAATAGAAAATAAAATATTTTCATGTTTGTCAATTTCTTTGTAATGGATGTTTAGTTGTGAATGTCACTCATATGCGTTTGTACTGTAGATGTATATTATAAAGCGTCTGCAGGGGTAGAATTATCATCTTCTATATGTGAGTGTGTTGAGTTAGTTCTGGTTCTCGAAACTAAGTGTAAGGAGTGCACGATAGAGGGTGGAAACTCTATGAGCCTACACAAGGAGTGTGTGTCTGAACTCATACGAGTCAGAAGAGAAGCTGCCAGGAGGGCACACCAGGATAATTCACAAATTCGAAGGAGAATTTCAAGGTTGTTGAATACCTTGGAAGGAAAGGTTGTGTGGGAGGAAGCACAACACATAGTTGTTGAACACTTTATAAGACTCTGCCAGGAGGGCATAGAGCAAGTGCGAGTGCACACAGGAGCAACATATTATGGAGTGTTGGATGTGTTGAGAGAATCCCAGGGTTGTTGAACACTCTGAGGAAGGAAAGGAGATGCCTTAAGACTTCTGGGAGGGATCAAGGAGAAGTTGTTAGAAGACTCAATGAGTGCAAGGAGGGTGCCAAGGATACAATAAGTTCATCTTACAAGCTCAGGTGGAAGGGTGTTAAGTTTCCAGGAGGGCACTATAAAGTCTGTGGAAGGGAGGCAGGAGAACCAAAAACCTCAAAGGTTTTCAGCCAAGCAAATTTACAGAAGAGCTAGCACATAACTCTGCAAGGGGTGCAGAAGAAAACCGAGAACAATCTAAGTATCGGGCAAAAAAAGTGCTAAGTGTGAGAATAGGAGAAAGGACTCGTGAAATACCGATGTGTGAAGGACTCGCCGAAGTCCTGAAGGGAGGCATAATCATCCATCGTTGGGAGAAGAAAGGTGGCAAGAGATAAGGGGATCTAGGAGTTGGAGCTCCGGGAGGTTTACCAAGACCAAACAGAAATCTCCACGAAGTCGCAAAGAGCGGGTTGAATCCAGACCATTGGATCTGGAAGGGATGCATGGAAGCGATCCGTACATGTTGGAGGAGTAGCACTCTGGGAGATATCAAAGGAGGATAGCAAGAGACTCCCGAAGGTCGAAGTCTGAATAGATCACAGTCATCGATCTGAAAGAGGCACGGGGACCGTTGATCCTCGCGCCATTTGAGTTCTCCGATTCGGAGTTTGGGAATGTAGGAGGTGGTTGTTGTGGAAGAATTTGAAGCCCGAAGCCTGAAGCGCTTTTTATGGTTTAGCCCTAGGACACAGCCCTAGGTCACATGATAAAAGGGTTTGGCACGAAGAACGAGTGCCTACGCCAAACTTCTTCAAAGGGCCAAGAAGAGAGTCATGGGGTTAAGAGGACCCACACTTTGGAGAAATAAGGACCTGTTATAAATTTTATCGGGTTCCAACGTGGAGCCGAAGAGTCAATTCGACTCATGTGTTGAATCCTAGATTGGGAGGTCACGCAGTCCCGAGGAGAGAAGGGGAGGGTTTGCGCCAGAGTGGTATCAGAGCCTGAAATTGTTTTCAGGTAAGCGGAGAGTAGACAACCACATAACTTATTTCTGTAGGTAGAGGGGACAGTTTGGCTACATCAAGTAGAGTCAGAGCTTGAATTCGCCCGTAGACAATAGGTGAATGGAGACAGAGTGCGATACTTTGTGGAAATTGTTGCAAGGTGCACAATAGATGATAAACAACCAGGTGGGTTGCAAGTGAATCAAGATGGTCGCTAGAGGTCATGAGGACGATTGAAGAGGAGACTGCCCGCAGAAAATCAAAGCAGAGATGGACAAGGAGCTCAATGAAATCTTAGCAGAGTTGGAGAAGATAGCATTTAATATGCAACAGGAGGCAAAGGTATGTTGGAGATATGAGTGGCCTTTGAAAAGGACAACTAAGTGGCATGTTCAAAAGATGTTGGCCAAGGGGAAGCAACAAGTGTTAAAGAGGTGGTTGAGATATGCCGAAAGCCTCAATTGTGAGGGAAAGAGATCTGGGAGAAGTCTCGTAGGTTTCCAGGTGGGTAATAAGAAGGGATCAGTTAATCTCGTAAACTTTTAGGAGGGCAGAGGAGACATATCGATTTTCCAAGTGGGCAAGGGAGAAGAGATGAGCTCAGCTGAGAGTTCATGTCAGCAGGGGGTGTTGACAAATGGAAAGGAGGCAGAAGAAAGGTCTCATCAATATGAGGATACATGCGGAACTGTGAGCCACGTGAATGAAGATGATGACAAGTTGAAAACTTCCATCATAGAGGAGGAGGGTCAGAGGAGTTTTCTAATCATTGGGGAAATCTAGATATTCATGCCAAGCAACCGAGGAGAGGCTAGCATAGACGTTTCAAATGAAACAGAAGGATAGCAAACTGAGACTGTCATGGAAGAGGAGGAGCAGGTACTGAAGTATGCCCCAATGGAAGAGGAGCACCCAGTTGAGTCACTTACTCAATGGGAGATGGAGTTGAAGAGGTTGGAGGATTGGTTGAATATTCCAGAACCAAGAGGTGGTTGCCATGAGATAGCCATGCCAAAAGAGACATGCCAACACAAGTCGCAGTTGGAGGAAGATGGAATGGGACCAGTCAAAGAACTGACAGGAGTTAGTATGTCAGAGGAGGTAGCTGAACAACAGTTCAGTAAGGAGCCTGCGGAATTGGAGTCTGCAGCAGAGTGGCCAGTCAGCGTCACAAGGGATGAAAGAAACATAAGAGGTTAGGATGATCTACCCATAGAGCAGCAAGAGGAGTTGCAGTCGAGCAGACTGCACAAGGAAAACTAGCCGATGAAGCATCTTGAAGAAGTCGTAGAGGATATAAGGAGGTTGATGTTGAGGTCAGTGGAAGAAGTTCTCAGTAAGGAGAAGTTGGACAAAGGAAAACCTGCACGAGAAACATGAGAGATGCAACAGCAGCAACAGTGAAGCAAAGAAGAATAAGGACAACTCCAGAACAAATTTTGGGATCCAGGAGGACTTCAACAGAGCTGGGAGCCTCATGAGCATGAGCTCATGAATTTTTGTAGCTGTGGAGTATGATGCAGGAGCATCGCTCCACCTTAGCACGTGTCAGTTGATTAGCATGAGTGGTGCGCATTCAAATAAGGGAGAGTTGTCGCCCTCTCATTTTGCCTTCAAAATATAAATCGTGATTAAGGAAATTAATGTTGTCAGGATGGTAGAGCTAAGTTGTACCTTCACACAAGTTGTAGATGAGATTTCCATTAAGTAGTTGATGGTAGGAGGGATCTGCATCTGATTCAGATCATATTTCCATCATTTGTAATCTGCCTCATTTTTCAGGCATTTTGAATGGTGATTAGACACCACTAGCTTAGCTTGGAGGGAAGCTCATCGATCCCCTCTTGTATAAATATTTTTATTGTATGTCGGTAGAGGTTGCTGGAGTTTGACGAAAAATAATTGTAAGCCAAGATAGATAGGAGGTAGTAGAGTCGGATATTGTTGAGAGTCGAGACTCAGTCATAGTCCGGTCTCACATATTGTAATGGACATTCCACCATTAATAGAAAAGAACAAATTTTCTTGTTTGTCAATTTCTGTGTAATGGATGTTTAGTTGTGAATGTCACTTGTATGCATTTGTACTGTAGATGTATATTAGAAATCATCTGCAGGGGTAGAATTATCATCTTCTATTTTTGAGTGTGTTGAGTTAGTTCTGGATCTTGAGGCTAAGTGCAAGGAGTGCGCGACAGAGGGTGGAAACTCAATGAGCCGACGCAAGGAGTTCTTGTCTGAACTCATATGAGTCAGAAGAGAAGTTGCTAGGAGGTCACACCAGGATAATTCACAGTTTCGAAGGAGAATTTCAAGGTTGTTGAATACCTTGGAAGGAAAGGTTGTGTGGGAGGAAGCACAACACAGAGTTGTTGAACACTCTGTAAGACTCTGCCAGGAGGTCATAGAGCAAGTGCAAGCGCGCACAGGAGAAACACATTCTGGAGTGTTGGATGCGTTGAGAGAAGCCCAGGGTTGTTGAACACTCTGATGAAGGAAGGATTTGCAAGAGTGCATCGACAAAGGAAAGGAGATTCCTTAAGACTTCTGGGAGAGCTCAAGGAGAAGCCATCATAAGACTCAATGAGCACAAGGAGGGTGCCAAGGATATGGTAAGTTCAAGTTACAATCTCAGGAGGAAGGGCGTTAAGTTTCCAGGAGGAGATTAGAAAGTTCGTGGAAGGGAGGTGGGAGAACCGAAAACCTCGAAGGTTTTGAGCCAAGAAAAGTCGCAGAAGAGCTAGCGCAGAACTCTACAAGGGGTGCAGAAGAAGACCAAGAATAGTCTAAGTCTCAGGAAGAAAAAGTGTTAAGTGTGAGCATAGGAGAAAGGACTCGTGAAATCCTGAAGTGTGAAGGACTCACCGAAGTCCTAAAGCGAGGCAGAATCATCCATCTTCAGGAGAAGACAAGTGGAAAGAGATTAGGAGATCCGGGAGTTGGAGCTCCGAGAGGTTTACCAAGAGAAAACAGAAATTTTCATGAAGTTGAGAAGAGCGGTTTGATTCCAGACCGTTGGATATGGAAGGGTTGCATGGAATAGATCTGCACATGTTAGAGGAGTAACACTTTGGGAGATATAATAGGAGGATAGCGAGAGACTCTCGAAGGTCAGATTATAAATAGATCGCAGTCATCGATCCGAAGGAGGGACGGGGACCGTTGATCCTCGCGCCATTTGAGTTCGTCGATTCGGAGTTTGGGAATGTAGGAGGTGGTTGTTGTGGAACAAGACGAAGCCCGAAGAGCTTTTCGTGGTTTAGCCCCGGGACACAGCCCGAGGTCACATGATAAAAAGGGCCTAGACTGTAGAATGAGTGCCGCCACCAAATTTCTTCGAAGGGCCAAGAAGAGAGCCGCGGGGTTAAGAGGGCCCGCACT
This sequence comes from Picea sitchensis, assembly GCA_010110895.2. Lineage (NCBI taxonomy): Eukaryota > Viridiplantae > Streptophyta > Pinopsida > Pinales > Pinaceae > Picea > Picea sitchensis. Next base: position 512 of record SNQJ01S0227482.1, on the reverse strand, counting down.
TTGGCAAAAAAAGGATCTGTGATAAAGTTTATTGGGTTCTAGCAGGGGGGCGAATAGTCAATTCGGCTCAGGTGTTGAAATGATCCTAGACCGGGAGGTCACGCAGTCCCCAGGAGAGAAGGGGAGGGTCTGCGCCACTCTTCAATAAATAAGCTCCATCTCCTCACATGATCATATACAAGACCAATGTCTCATGTTGACAACCAATCTTGAACCCAGATGGATGTATCATTTGCCTTCTTTACTTTATATAAGGTGCACATGCCTCTGTTCTATAATATAAGAATGGTGTCTTGGGGGAGAAATGTGTTTGGTCCACATCCAAAAATAACATCATTTCCAACTCTAATGTTTGTTAATGTTTTATGATGATATTATAGTTCTTTGCATTTCATAAAGATAAGAGCATAATAAGCACAAGATCACTGAGAAATACACATCCACAATAGACACATCATTTATCCTGGGAAACCCTCTAGGGGAAGAAAACCCAGCACAAACTTCCTTATCAT
>SNQJ01S0227481.1:1266-14520 GCA_010110895.2 Picea sitchensis | reverse complement strand
GTTAACAAAGGGAGTAACCAGGGAGAAACTGAGTTCTTGCTCAGTTTCAGTTGGTCTTCAAGAATGAAGATGAAGATGAGAAATTTTCCAGGTCCAAGAAGGTTCAGAGTCTAGCATATACATCAACGGTGGAGTTGTTGAGATCAGTCTCCAAGTGGGAGATTGTTGGTTGTGGAGCCTGATTATCTTCTTGATTTAGAGGTATTTTAATTTCAGCCATGTTTATACCCCATGAAGTATTTACACCCCAGAAGTATGTACACTCTTCCACACGGGGGAGTGTAGAGGGGGGGTACCCCCTCTGTGGGGTCTGGGGGCAAGCGGGCCCCCAGCGGGGGCTCGGGGACGAAGCCCCCGAAGCAAAAATTGCCTTGTAAAAGTATATTATAATTTCATTGTAAATCTAGACCGTTCATTATAAGGTCACAGATCTAACGATAGAGATTATGTTAGGGTTTTTTTCCCTAGAAGGAAACCCTCTTTTATGAGGGAAATGTATTGCGGCTATATATGTTGGCGAGTATTGTATTCTGAGAGAGGATACTGTGAGAGAAAGAAGAGGAAGTTACAGTGGGTTTTGGTGTAGGTTGTATCCCTTCATTTTGCTGGATAATAATAAAGAAAGGACCTGGCAATTTCTCTGGTGGACATAGCCCACACTGGGTGAACCACATAAATCTGTGTCTCTCTTGTATTGTGTATCTTCTGTGTTTTGTTTCCGCATTTGTTTTATTTTATTGCTCCGCGGTCCTGTTTTTCTAACAAAATGCATATGGTCTTCAATGCTTCCTGGAATCAAATTTCTCCACATGAGTTCCAACATAAGCTCCTTTGACAACCTCAAACAATTACGCTTGGAGTTTTATTATAATTGACCCAATCGTCAAAACATATCAAACAAAATTGGATAAAAATAAAAATGGCATTGCCACCACTAAGATCTCAGATGTCACCTCAGAATTCATGTGAACTAGTCACGAGCCCTCTTGAGAATCCAATGAGCCTCTTGTGGATGCTCTATCCTTACCAATGTAGTTTATAACATTGTCATCCACCCTCCAAGGATTGTTTCAGGGAGCATCAATGATACTTCTTCAGCTTGAGGTTCCAAAAATATCCCAACTGTTCCAGATAGTGCGAGACTGTGTGCTTGAAATAAGTGAGCATCAAATGTATGTAAACTCCAACAACATCCCACAACTACACCGCATATAGAGTAGGAGAACACCATGTTTGGATGCATAAGCTTGAAGAAAATCCCCCCTCCTTATAAAGGTAATAACGATGATACCCTAGACCTTACACCGGCCTTACATTGTGATTTCCTTAAGGATTTTCCAAGACTCGATCATGAATTTCATGCAATAGAAGTAACACGACTACTGTACCTGTTGTGAGTGGGAAATACCCCTACGGACTAGCACTTAGGGTTTTATCATGAATGCAGAAAAGACATAAATATTCCTACTTTTTACCGTCATCTCACACCTAATCCCCATTATTCTTAAGCAAATACGTAGTTAAGAAGATCAAGTGAACATACCCTATTTCCGAAGTTTGATATCGATCCCTCTTCACGCTTGGTTGCTCTTTCACTGCAACTCTCCTCCCAAGGCTGACCTACATTCACAAAAGACAAAGAAAGAAATCCACATGCATTTGATCTACAGATTAATGGGTTAGATATTTAATCAACATGTACGCAATAAAAAATGAAAACCTCATATGGTGGGACGGGAAAAATACTTCTTTATTATTAACTTCACTAAAGAAACTTACAATGATGAAGCCGACCACTGCTCCACGAACCTGGTCCTGGGCTCCTCTTCAACTATCCTCCAACTGTTGTTCTCTATACTTCTCTTTGCACAAGGATGGCTAAAGGTTGGGATAAGGGGAATTCTCAATTGGGTATAGTCTCTTTACTACGATTTTCCTCCTTTCAAATGGGACCTTTACCCCTTCTTTTATAGGCTAGAAGGAGCTAGGTATTTGGTCGAATGACCAACCATGCATGGTCGAAAGGTTTAGTTAACTTGCCCAAAGTTGCGTGTTCCGTCAACAATTTTCCCTTTTCCGTGCTTTTGTAGGTACACATGGGATGTATTGGAGAAGCTAGCATGTACACGCATGCAGTAATGGAGCAGGGTGTGTGGGCCTTTAAAAAGGGGGTTTTTAAGAAGAGTTGTTCAGTAGTGTTTTGGAAAAGAAGGATTATGAGATGGCCTGATGCCAGGTAAGTATGTATGGTGCAAATTAGGGTTATAATAGATGCCCCCTAATGTGTGAGGTCAGAAAAGCATCTGATGGCCGAAATAAATTATCAATCTTTAGCAACATACCAAAACCGGTGAGCCTAGGGACCAGAATTCGGGAGGTGCCATCTGCAAAAATAAAAAATTGTCTCACCGAGGCAGGCATACCCATGCTCGGGATGAAGTAAAATCATGGATACCAATCAAATACACTGTAGATCCATGTCATATAACTATATAAAGTGTAGCCGCGAGCAATACAAAGTGGATCTACATCTCAAAATAGAAAAGATATACATGTATAGTATCCATCTTCTAGAAGATGATAAGGCATGATGGCTGGAGATGAGGTATTCAGAGCTTGAGAAACAACTTAAAAATATTCAAAATGCAGGTAGGAGTGTAATATGAGTGTACGACTTCACTACCCAGAGGTCTTCGATGACTCGTCGGTCATGGACTAGAGAATCTTGATGATCAGACTGGAGGCTTCATTGATTTTGAACAAAGACTTGATTGGACTTTCAGGATGGCCGAGCATGAGGGCAAGAGACAAACTACAGAGGGGCCGACTCATGCTTGGAAAAAATTCCCTTGTGAAATAGCACGAAAAATGATGAGACCCAGACAACATGGCATTAACATAAGTTCACGAGGCAGGAGGCAACACAAACTCTCCATATGTATGGAAAAATAACCAAACGGAGGAGGACACAACTCAATGTAGTGGGAACAACTTCCTAAGGTCATATTAAATCCTAGGGTTTGACGAACAAATGAAAGTATGTGATTTATCCAAGGGCGAATCATTGTGTTGCCAATACAAAGAAAATACTTTTAACTTCCTCTTTTTGGGGTATATTTGATTTTTTTTGTTGTCTTTTTCAATAATTTTGGAAAAAGAATAAAAGAATGCTACGTTACAAAGGAGGAAGGAGTGTTTCAAACATACGAGATCGAGGCGCAAGGAAAATAATGATGTTCAAAGCAAGGACACTCAGGAAAAATCCCTCCTAGGGCCAAATGTGTCAAGACGCAGAGGCAAAGTGCTACAGGGCTTGCGTATAAGACATGCTTCAGATGGTTCAGTTGAGAGCAACATGGAGTCGACATTAGACCAAAGACACAGGTATGCAAATGCGATTAATAATACACACAATGGTAACGTCCTTCGATGTAAGTTTTACGAGCCCAAAGAAGGTAAGCTCGATGATTTTTCATATTTAGAGAGTCTGAAAAACGTAAAAGGAGACTCTAATGGGGTACCTTTTTTGAAGGTAGTCTAGTCGGTTCGAAAAAGGGGTAAAATAGCACCGAAAAGATGTATATTCAAAAACCATTTTAACGAGTGTGATAAAGACAAGATCACTCGACAATTTTTTCATTTTTAAGGAGTCTGAAAAAATCTTAACTATGGACTTTTTCAGGAATGTTCTTCTGGACCATTTTAATGAGTGTGAAAGAATAAGGTCACTCGACGATCTTTTCAATTTTACGGTGTCTGAAAAGAGATTAACTATGGACTCTGTGGGGGTTCCTTTTTCGTAAATTTAGTCCCTCAGGCCCGAAAAAAGGGTTAAAATTATACCTGAGGGTACTCTTCTAGAGATCCGAGGCCTCTAGAGTATACCTTTGTTTGTACAGTTGACCGTCCGGAATGAAAAAATGGGTAAACTACCGCCGGATAGACGTGACTTCAAATTTCAGTTTAACGAGCGTGAAAGGCCACAAGATCGCTCGACAATCTTTTCATGTTTAGAGGGTCTGAAAAGGGCTTAAAACAAGACCTGTTATATTTTGGGAGTCCCGAGGGTGAGGTCAAGAGTGATAAGGAATCATGCAAATGAGGCTCAAACTCGTAATCAGGGAAAAGCTAAAGAGGACTCCCGAGGCTATAGTCGTTAGTGACAACATGGACACCGTCATGCAACTAGGATCTACCTAGGGCATCCATGTTATGGTAGGCTCTACCACCAAATTACGACACTTCTAAAGCAGTGATGAGGGTTTTGTGTCGCAACTCGGTGGGATCGATCCTATGGAAAAGTGGAAAAGACAACGAGATGCAGAAAGTGGGGGTGGAATCCTGACTTAAATGCAACGAGTTGGGAAAAAAATGACTTTTTACCAAAGGACCGTCGAAACACCCAAATCTCAAAAACAAATTCCAAATACCCAAAGTAATACTTCTCGTGATCATCCAAAGAAAACTCCTGAACCATCTTAAATGATTTTTAGTTTAGAAAAAATGACAAAAGGGTCCAAAAATTGACAAAAAAGGGCCAAAAACCTCTATAAATAGAAGCTGGCAACTCATTATTACCATTGTTAATTCAGAAATTGACTAAAAGCCAAAACTGCCCCTTTGTGAAAAGAATTGATTCCGGGAGATTTGGTGGACGAAACAACCATCTGCTTGGACCAAGTAAGTATAAACTCTCTCCTCTTGCAATTTAAATCTTTCTTTATGCTTTTAGTTTCAAGTTTTGGGGGGGCATCGACCCTCAAAAAGGTCGGGCCTAGGTCCACGCGGGCTATCCAATGAAAACCCGTGTGTACACTTGGGCAGAGGAAAAACTGCACGTGTGTACACGCTACTGTCATCATTACAACCCGCGTGGACCCTCTATTTAATGGAAAAAATTTAATAAAGAAAGGGTTAACCCTCTTGAACTTGGTTTTTTTTTGTAGGATGTATGTTCACTAGAGGGAATGAGAGCATGAGGATATTAGTGCGTTGGTTGGGGAGGACCCCAATGTTGTTTCTGCCTTAATGCAATGTGGGTTACTAAAATTCTTCCTATGTACTTTCATGCGAGCACAACCTAGGCTACTGAATGCCTTGGTTGATTATTGGCATCCTGACGCAGAGGCATTTATGCTGAAGGGGCAGTCGCTGGTGCCAACGACCAAGGACATATAATTTTTTACTAGCCTCTCTTGGCGAGGGGAACCAGTCAAATTTCGTACGTTTCCCTCGAGGCCTCACAACATATCAAAGTTGATTGGAATCTATTGTGAGGCGGGTACATACAGGACGAGCTCGCAAGTGCCAATAAGTAAGATCTATGACTTAGCACTGCAGGCTATACTATTGCTTATCAGATGGATTACAGGGTCTGCCACTTTGCATCAGGCTTCCCATGCACATATGAACTGTGCAGGTCAATGATTAAATGAAGTTCGACCATAATCCCTGTTGTTGACACTATGAAACCTAACAAACGTCCCGATGTTACGCAAAATATGCATTTGTTTGGATTCAAGCGAATCCGGAAGTAGTGACACTGCTCAAAGATAAGTCGGAGGTGTGTGGGATGATCTTTTCTCTTGCGAGATCGTGATGCTAAATCATCTAAATAGGCTTCGACTATATGATTGATATCATGGAAAGAAAAATACATAGCCCGCTGGAAGGTAGCTCCAACATTTTTGAGACCAAAAGGCATCTTACGATAGGCAAATGTACCCCATGGACAAATGAATGAAGTTTTATGTTGGTATTTGGGTTTGATTTGTATCTGATTATATCCCTAAAGAACATCCATGAAATAAAAGGCCTTGCAACCTGCACATTCATCAATTATCTGGTCAATGAATGGTGTGGGAAAATTATCTTTTGGATAGGCCTTGTTCAAATCACGGAAGTCCGTACATACGTGAATCGTGCCCTGTTTCTTTTTGACTGGCACATGATTTGACACCCATTGGGTCAAATGGATAGGATAGATAAAACTGACTTTGAGCAGTTTCTCAACTTCAACCTTAATGGTTGCTGCTTTCCTGGGATTAACTGGACGAAGCTTCTGCCGAACTGGCTTGGAATCCAGATAAGTTGTGATTTCATGTTCGACTATTTTTGGATCAATGCCTGGAATTTCCTCATAAGACCAAGCAAAAACGTCGCGAAATTCTTTAAATAAGTCTGTGTAGATTTGAATCTCTTCGGGGGAACAATCATCTCCGATGAAAACATTCTCCGTGACGCCAGGGGTTCTGGAGATATTAATCGGTATAGTTTCAACGATAGTTTCCATATTACCCTCGGCATAAACCTCATGTGTAGCCAAGGGATTGATAGGACAAGACCTATCTCCAGTCATAGTCAAAGTGAATTCCCCTGCTTCGATTTTTCTGAACTCTTGGAGGAAGTATGATCTGTGATGGAGATTGTCCCAGGGTTTGTCCGGACTAGTCATTGCTTCAATGATTTCTTCGTCTGAGGGCAAGACTAAGTCTAACGAATTGGTACCAACGAGGGAACCTTGAGCCCAAATAGGATCTCGGATCGGATCTAACTCTTGTGCAGGAGTCAGATTGGTGTCGGCTGAATCTTGCTGGACTAAAGAGTACGCTGCCTCTACCGCGGACAAGAGCATGGATATACCAAGGTGCCCTGTCCCTTCCATCGTGGCCGATGGGAAAGGAATAATCCATGGATCGTTGAAGTAATTCGTGCGAAACGATGAAACTTGGAAAATATCAACCTTATGGTGGTCTGATATGAACTTGGCATTGCCTTGAGGAGCTAAGTAATCGAAATTACCCATCAAATATGGGCACAAACCAACCCCTACGTTGATGATGCCCGATTGGGGATTGTCAATCATAGGGACTGCAGATGCCCCCAATGAAGGGTCAGGTCTGGAGAAGGACAATTGATCAATGGTCATGATCCAACCCTCGTGTGGAAACAACAAGACCCGAAAAACTGTAGCAACCACTGCTTGCATGGCATAGGTCCAACTCCTACCTAACAAGAGATTGTATTCGAGTGATGCATTGACTACTTCTACCTCGACGCACATGGTCTTCCCTCCTAACTGCATGGGGAAAGAGGGGATGATGCCATGTGGCCGGAACGAACGACCGTCGAAAATGGTAAGAAGAGTAGGTGACGGAGACAAAATGGGTTGGCCAATGGCCTTCCAACACGCCAACAACATGACGCATGTCGAGGCACCCTCATAAACCACCGTGTGGAAAATGTTCTGAGTAAAATTTTTCGTGGGGTAAGACACTACTATCTGAAATTCTATGTGGTAAGGGAGATGAGGTTTTAAGTCGGTTGTATCTAGCATGATAGTTCTCGGATTACAAGTCTTGGAAGATCCTAAAGCGACTAACAAATCTTTCCTCTGGGAAGGGTAGCTCTAGAGGAACTCCAAAGTGGACATCGCACAAGGGGTTTGAGATAAATATTCCACCACAGAATAGTTTTGGGCAACCCTTGCATTTGGGTTGTGAGAATATTTCTTGAAGTCACCTTTTGGGATGCGTGTCATTGTTTCGCCCAAAGTCTTCTCGATCTGGAGAGAAAGAGATGGGATTTCAACTTCTTTTCCTTTCTCAGAGGTGCTTGGATTACTATAATTATGTGCTCTAGCCGATATAAAAGCATCACCTTTCATCATATACACATTCGCGGATGCAGGATTGTTCGAAGATGGAGAGGTTCCTTGACTTCCCCCTTCCGCGCTTGTAGAGGCTTGAGTTAGGTTTTGCCCATGTTGGAATGGATTTGTTAACACAACAGTCTATTGTTGTGACACAAAATTTTGGGCCTCTACAAGCTGAGGGCACTTATGGGTCAGGTGGTCCTCCACGCACAGGTTACATAGATACTTTGCCTTTTGTTTTTCAGTGTTTCCCCTGCCAACATTATTAGTGGGTTTCTTATCCCCCTTACCTTTCTTGCGTTGTTTTTTCTTTCCATCAGGCTGCTGGGTGGCCTTCGGATTTGTCGATTGCACACTATGTACATCCGACGTTTGGGTAGGGGGAGCAGTCGAAACAATAGTTTGGCTGGCCGTTGTGTGTTGTATAGACAATTGTTTTATTTGTTTTGTCAGTTGTTCAGCGGGCTTGGTTTGTGCTGAACCACATGTGGTCCATCTCTCTGTCTAGTTTTATCAAGTATGGATCGTGGTGCATTAGGAAAAACCTCGTATAGTAAACCAGACCGAGAATAAATTATCTCAAACTGCTGAGCTCTCATGATGACATCTTCTTCGGAAAACACTCCCGACGTTGCAACGTCTTTAGATAGCTGCGGGACCAAAGACTTAAGGAACCACTCAAGCAGGAATGTTGGTGGGATTGGTACCTTAATCAAACTCTTCTGGCATCTCCATTCTCGGATGTCGTCAGAGATATGGCCCGCTTTTGTCTGTTCAAAATTGGCCAGCAATTTTGTGCCGGTGTCGTATCTCACAGGTAATTGGAAATGGTTTAGGAATGCCATTGCCAATTCGCCAAAGGAAGAATATCTCGAGCGATCGAGCTCGATGTACCATTTCACAACACTCCCAATGAGAGTGCGTTGAAACAATCGCAATTGTATGGAGTCGTATTTCAATGAATTAGACGAGCACCAAAGATGGAAGGTGGTCACATGATCCCCTGGAGCTTTGTTAGGCTTGGCCTCAAACTTTGGTATGTCCGAAGGCAATTTCGTTGGCATAGGAGGCCAACGTGGATCGTGACAGATGGGGTCGTTCAAAAATCTTGTCAAGTCTAGCAAATGTAAGGTTTCCAAGAAAGATAGATTTGATTGGTATTGCTGATATCCATGGAAAAAGGGGCCTAGAGTTTGGCTAGCACCAGGTTGCCAGGAAAAGTTGGGTTGCTGGTTGGGGTTCTGGTAAAAACCATGGCCATGACCAGTGTACAGATTTTGCATGTGAGGAGACATCATCGATTGATTCCCAAAATAGAATGTAGATGGTGGGGTGTGCATTACGTTTAGAAGACTTTGGGAAGGGTTGTCCCATGCCGATCCCATGGGTATAGGCATAGCACCTTGTCCGGGGTTCCATTGGTTGTGAACATAATTTCCCCAGATCGACATTCCTGATGAGGGAACTGATCCTTGCCAAGAATTCCAAGGTCCTGATGCGCAATAAGTTCCTGAGTTTGCCCCCTATGCAACAATAGTACCATGCATAGGATTAGGTTGGCCATAACTAGGGTTGCCCCTAGTCGAGAAAAAAACTGATGAGAAAGTGTTGTTACCAAACACACCAAACAAATAAAACAGTGTCGACCCTACCGACATATTATGAGAAGGTGGTCCTTGACTCCCTACTCCAAGTGAACTATAGTGTGTGTTTGGCCCGACGAATTGCTAGTGGGTACCGCCGAGTGAAGGGGACGAAGGAGGTATATGACCTCCCCCATAAGGGAAATCATTAAAAGGAGTTGAAGTGCCCCCCATGGGTCTTTGCAGAGGAGCGTTAGAGCTCCCTCCCCCAGACCTAAAGTCTGTAAAGTGGAGTAAGACAGTACATGGATGGTACCTGTGCTAGGCATCCCGTATGAGAATGTAGGGCCTGTTGCACTCTGTGTGAAAGGAGCAGTGGCCATCGCCAAAGACGGGATCAGACCATTGCTCGAGGTAGAGGCAATCGAGACCGTGGTGGATCATACCAATGAAGGTGGGGTAGGAGGTGAAACACCCCCTGTGATGGCAACCATGGTGGGAATATCATGATTCCTAGAAGAAGAGACACAATTTGCCTCCATTACCACCTGCTTTAAAAGTGTCGAAAGGTCCTTTAACAGAGGTTGGTTAGGTGTGATTTACGGTGACCCAGTCGCTTCAAAAGACCCTTGTTGGTCTAGCTTTAGCCTTAGCGGTGGCGGGGGTGGATCCAGTGTAACCAATGGTAGGCCAAGAAGCCTTCATGACCAACGGAGCTCATGATCCTCCACTGTGTGAGAAGATCAAAGACACACTAGGGATTTCTATTCGTTCAAAAACACCACGCACTAGAAAAGTTCCTACAAGATAAAACATGCAAACACTAAACTAGTTGGAAGAACAATTACAACAACCAACACTAGAGAAACTTACCGGTGCAAGTGAAACTCGAACACGGAAGCACTCTCCGGGCATACTCTGAAAAGCGTGGCCCAATGTCTATCCTAGGTATCGCGGTATACTCCCGCAGTCACCTGTGTATGTCTCTAAAAAGATAGGCAACTAAGTTGCCAGCACGCAAACAGTCACCAGGGGGGTACAGTCGACAGTCGGGTAGACCACAATGAGCAGGGTATCGAGCCCAAAACCTGTCAAGGGTATCGAAAGAAAGTGGTTTGGAAGACAACTGAGGACCTCGAATGGATTCGAGACCCATGAAGCTCCATGGAAAATGCAATCGACGGAATCCCAAGACAATCCCTCTATATGTGTTCTCCACTACGATTGGTTCAGCTTTGGAGGGGTTATCTCCACTACCTTTCCACACGCGACCTCGTGTTTAGCCTCTGTGTTAGAGGGGGGTCCCGAATAACTTTCACGATACTAGACTTTTAACACTCCCTAGCTCATACTCCAATGTTTGATTTAATGGCCTTGAAGAGTTTCCTTTCCAACCTAATTCAAGGCCCTAACCCTAAACTAGTTGGTTGACCCTAGAAATACAAAAAGTCTAATTAATTTTAGATTTAGCGTTAATTTTATGGCTTGTCTTAAGTCAAAGGTTATGACAGTGAAACTAGTGATGTTTGAGAGACGAAAAGAAAGATAAACAGAAAGCTGGAAACAAAACACTTCTTGACAACTTCAGATTTGCTCTTTTAAATTATTTAACCAACTTTTCAAACTAAAATTTTCTAAGATATTTGAACAACAAACTCAAAACAAGATTTCACTCGACTACAAGCTACTTATCGTCTAAGTAAACCGTCAAGAACTTATGAAAGCAAAGACTTTTCTTGGTTACTAATGCAAACCAACAACTATTTAACCAAACAAAGAAATAAAATATTTTTTATTTATTTGAATGCTCACAAAGAAAAAGGAAAAATATCAACAAGTAAAGACCAAGAAAAATTCTGGCCTAAGCGCAGATCGCAAAGAGTCACTCTAAAAATAACACACAAGAAGATTAAAAAAGGATTCTCACACTTGTCTAAAAACCTTATAAAAGGAAAATTTTGAGGAAAACTTCTGAATGACAAATAAAGCTATTACTGTGATCAAACCTAAGTTATTGACCGCTATGACAGAGACCAAAAAACCTAAGAAGTATAACTCTTGACAAAGGAGAGGATGACTGCCTCTCCTTAAACAAAAAATTTCTCAACAGACACGTTACTGACAGTTTGACAGCTAGCGTGTGCACGCGAGCTGTGTAAGGTCAGAGCGCGTGTACACGTGTGTAGACCTTATGCAGGCCATGTGTACCTCTGCAAATATTCAAAAAATGAAAATAAAGCAATGAAGCACTAGCAAAGACTACTGGTATTGAGGACCATAAACTCTTGAAGACTCAGAAACTTGTAAGTTTTAAACCTGCGAAGTAAAGAAATGCATATAGATTCTTAAGCAATACAGAAATTAATCAATGGCTCATACACAGAGTACATAGAGATTTTTACCGAAAACCCTCAACCGGGAAAACCTTTCTTATTTTCATTATATTGAATTTCACCATTCACCATACAATATATACAATGTTTTTAGGTATTTCGTAGATACCAAAACCCTAATCCCTTAATCCAGGATTAATTTACAAATCAACTAAAAATAGCAAAATCAGGGATCGTCAGACGTAGTTGTCATGTCTGACGCACCCACACACACACACATGCAAAGAATATAACACATACCCAACATTCTCCCACTTGTTGTTTTCTTTGCATCCAGGGGTCTAGGGGATTATATAGTCAACAATCCAGGGCAGCAATGTCCATTGTTACTCTACACCAAGAGAACTTTTCTGTGCTCACAAACTTTGTCAATGAATCTGCAACATTCTTCAAAGTGTCAACCTTTTCCAGCAACACCTTCTTTTCCTCAACCATGTCTCTCACAAAGTGATACTGAACATCAATATGATTTGTCTTTGAATGATAAGTTGGGTTCTTTGCCAGGAATATTGCACTCTGATTGTCACAGTCTAATATCACTGCTTGTTGTACCAACCCAATACCTGAACACAATCTTTGTAACCATACTGCTCCCTTGCTTGCATGAGTGGCTTCCATGTATTCAACTTCTGTAGTTGAGAGTGCCACTACACCCTGTCTTTTGCTCATCCAACTGATTTCTCCTCCAAATAGGTTAAACGCATACCCACTTGTAGATCTTCTGCGATCCAAATATCCAGCCCAGTCTGCATCAACAAAGCCATGTATGTCCACCACTCTGTCCAATCCCGGTCTTCCTTGGTAGCACAATCCATNTCCACACCGGTGGTGTAGGAGCTCTAGGATCTGTTCGGGAGGGAAGGAGAACCCTTGTGACCGTCATATCTGAAAAGTGTGCACGGGGTTTAAAGCCCTTTGGAATTGCACAGGAGTGTGGAAATCCTGATACGCGAAATTCTAAATTAGTTAGGAACCGTCTGAGCCGTCAGATCTCGGTTGGAAAACCCAATAGCAATTGGATCTATCAGGAGATATCTGAGAATTAAAACCCTAGTGAATAGGGGTGAAAGCCCCCAAATAGATCAAGACCATCCGAACGACGGAGGCCACATGTCGTGAGATTTCCCATTTCGAAAAATCGAGAATCACGAGATCGGGAGTCCTGATGACACAAGATCGGGACTTTCCATGGTGGAAATCCCCAAATAGATCTGAACCATCCGAATGATGGAGGCCATGTGTCGTGAGATTACCCATTTCGGGGAATCGGGAATCCTGATGACGAAGGCCTAGGATTTTTTGTGGTGAAAACCCTGGGATAGATCTAAACCGTCCGATGGACGGAGGTTACGTGTCGGAAGATTAACTGCATCGGGAAACCAGGGATCGAGATTTCGGGAGTCTCGTGATCGAGATTTCGGACTCTCGTGAAGATAAACCCGATGAACAGACGAGATTATTTCAGAGGATCCTAGAGTCTGTGACGATCGTTAGATGTGAGGAAGAGATGTTGGCTTTAAGCCGGGGCATGAATGTGCATTAAGTTAAGTAACGAGAAGATCTGGATGGCCAGAGTCCACCCACCCAGATCTATGACTGAGGTTTCATTCTGGGGGCCCCTTGC
>SNQJ01S0227480.1:0-14520 GCA_010110895.2 Picea sitchensis | reverse complement strand
ATGGATAAGAACTCATATATTTGCAAGACATCAATTGGACGGGAAAGGAGTATTTCTATTAATAAATGATCAACACAAGTGAAAATATTACAGACTTCCGTGTCAACATAGTTCGGAACCGAGAAACTAAGTTCCTTCTAGCTGGGCCTCCACCACTTTAGTCCTACACCAAAGGCAAGCTCATAAGAGAGAAACAATGAGGTTCTCAATCAATAAGGAAAGATATTGGGGGTTGAACATTGTGTTCATACTTAAAGGACAAAGGGATGCAAACTCAATATGAAGTAAATAATTTCTCCACAATAACTTTGCTCTCAAAGTTGAATTCTTTCTCTTATTTCCATAGCTTGGAATTGGCCCATTTATAGCCTTCAAAATGGAACTGAAGGGATGAGTCAGAACTTTTCCAGTATATGGAAGGCCAAGGATCATAGATCTCCTGTCGTGACATGGAAACCCGACATTAATTTTCATTTTCTGGCACAAATCCCGATGTATGTGGGTTGTAGTGGAGCATTGTGCGTATACGCATGTTGTATAGTGTGCAAGATGTGTACATGTGGAAAAATATTTATTTTTGTCTCTCGATTTTATCAACAGGTAAGATAATTTTGCATAGGGAAATGAAATAAGGCCCTCTGTGCAAGATTGCATGGGGTGAGGCAAATCTTTCTATAACATATGGTACCTTCAATGCATGTTTTACGAGTCCAAAGAAGGAAAACTTGACGGTATTTTCATGTTTAGAGAGTCTGAAAAGATATTTCATATGACTCCATTGATGTTATTTTTTGTAACTTTAGTCCCCCTAGCCCAAAAAAGTGTAAAACAATACAAGGTAGAACTCTTCTAGTCATGATTGACTAGAGTATACGTTTTTTGTAGTTAGTCTTACGAGGCCAAAAGGGGGGAAAAATACCAATTGAAAGATGACTCTTCATGTTTTAATAAGCTAGAAGGATGATGAAGTATGATTGTATTCTTCCTCATTTTTTAACGAGCTTGAAAAAAAGATTGAAACTATGCTCGAAATCCTTTGTTTCATTTTTTAATGAGCTTGACACAAAAACAAGAACTTTTCTCGAAGTTTGTTTCATCTTTTAACGAGCTTGAAAATGAGAACAAACTATGCTTGGAACAATACCCATGATCGTGCCTCTTCCCAACATGATGTCTAGAGGTCAGTACATTGATTGATACCTATTGGAGGGTTTTTTCCCAACATATTGTTCATAGGTTGGTATTTTTCCCCTAGTATCATTATAAGAAGTTGGCAATTTAACTTCAATATGATTCCCAGAGGTTGGAGACATGCCCCCCAGGCTTCATTTCATCTGTGGACTCTAATTTTTCACTCACTTAGACTCATGGATACTAATAGGAATAGGTTCACTAGAGAGGGAGGAAGAACAAGGATTAATTGAGGTAGGCGAAGGAAGGAAAGGTTTAGGTACTAGATCGTGTGGAATACTAAGTGACTTGATGTCACCTAGTGTTTCAGTGGGAGATGGGATAGGTACTACCCAATTATTTAACGATCCAGAGGATCATCGTACCATATCTTAATCAATTTTAACATGGAAAACTTGTGTGGGGGATCATGGGGAGGTAAGGGAAAAAATCCCATGAGTGAGGAATCCTTGAGAAGACCTACCCCCACACTTTCATACTAAAGATCGGACTATCCTAGGAAAGGGATGTTATTTGTTGGGGAACTATGAAGATATGGAGTGCAATAATCAAGTTGGTCAACAATCACAATCTTCCCTTGATGAGGAAATTGAAAAATATGAAGTACTAAAGAACCAACGACAATCATCAGATATAACCAAATGATACCAAGCAATAAATTATAATCTAAGGGTGCGTCAACCACTTCAATTTTGACAGGAATGACTTTTCCCTTTAATTCTATAATGAAATATTTCAAGAGTCCATAATTTTGAAATCCATGTCCATCAAAATCCTTAAGGGTGGTAGGAGACTGGTTAAGTTCAAGAAAACCATTGATTCTCTAGCAGGACAAAGACATGACACACATGGAATCTTCTTCATCCAAAATTATAAGATGGATGTTATTCCCACCAACCATAGTGTCAATTTGGAAGTCCATGTGATGGGAGAGCTTCGATTTAAAGTAGTCCATATTAAACATAATCATGTTTGATTCCTCTAGATACACAACTCCAATGGCTAATAACATGATTCTACATTGACTTGGATACTCTTGTAGAACTTCTAGGGTCAACATAGCACAAGGTGCTTGTGCCAAATCTTCAACAACATTGTATTTTTGAGCAACGTGGGAAATTGGATTGAATATTGACTTTCTAATTGTTCCCTTGGGAGGGCGCAACAATGAATCAATAAAATACCTCTTGATCTGAAGAGGGGCAAAGGATGGAGGAGGAGTGGAGGTGGAGGGATTATCAGTAGCACCTCCATTGGCATTATTATATGGAGTAGTGTCATAAGTCTTAGCTCTGGTTTTTAAACTAATTGTCCCATTACACATAAGGACCTAAGCACTTGAGGAAGCATCCTCATGGTGAGGGTTACCTGAGTTTCCCCCTTGCGCAAGGGTAGGATTTTGTGCAACCATTTGTTGTTGTTGAATTAGAAAATAATTAGTTAATACTATAGGTTGGGAGGTACCCTTTAGAAATTTAGTGATGTCCCCACGATGAGGGCAATATTTCGTGTAGTGGTCCTCTGCAAAAATCATGCAGGGAAGCTTATATTTCCTTTTCAGTTGAGTATCAACATTTTTTTTACTCTCCTGTGTGTTAGAATAATACTTGTATCTACCCTTCTTTTTATTCTTACCTCCAAGTTGTTGAGATGAAGTGGACTAGACCACTTTCACCTCAGTGGTTTGTGCAGGAGAGGGAGTAGTTTTGGTGTTCGTCAAAAAACCCATGAGGTCATCGACATGGGTTTCCGAAGAAGGTATTGATGGATCATTTGATGGGAGAGGAGCACAAAGGATCACATCATAAAGCATGAATAACTAGGAATACACCAATTCGAAATATTGAGCACGACTAATCTCTTGCTCCTCAGTGATCCAGGATATTTTCATCGAGTGACTTATAAATAATTGCATTAAATGAGCATAAATTAAAGTGCACCATTAAAGAAGGAAAATATAAAAAATGAAGAGACATAAGCATCAAATCTGAACACAAAAACTTGATAATGGAGTTCCTCCCTGGTGGAATACGTCTCCGGGTCCTGCTCTCAAATGGGTAGGATTTTCCATTAACTCAACAAAATAATTTGGCAAAATACATAAGTATACCTCATTCTAAAATCAAGCTGCATAAATAATGCTCATATTAGAAAACAGACAACACCATTGAATTCATGGTGTCGAATTACCCAAAAATGACCGTCTCCATACCTCGATCCGACTCTAACACTCCCAGGCCCAAGAAGAAATTCATCTCAGTTTTTGTGCCCCAACAACCTGCGATTAATGATGTTTTACTCGCCTCGAACTGTGTTCTCGATCATACCACACCCGCGCCTCCTCCCTAGGCTTGGACAGATTCCACTTTTTAGGTAATAAGGGCGACATTCATTACAATGAAAGGGTCATTGGCCCATTGGTTATGGCATGAGTATTAAGATGTAGTGGAGGGAGGAGGTCCCGGGGTCAAATCCACGGGTCTCCCCCTTTTGGCTTTATGGTTGAAACAATATATATATATATATATATACACACACACACTATTCGTTTTGCCAATTTTGGCGATGGTCCTATCCACGATTCTATCGATTAGCATGTGTTCAGATTTGGTGTGGTCTGCCAGATTTGACAAACCTGCCAAACCATTATTTTTTTTCAAATTTTAGATATGGGCTCTCATTGGGAATTTTCCCACTGCCACATGGAAGCCCCTGATTGGGCCATGTGGAAACCTCCCATTTGGCCACATCATCCACTTCTCTGCTAGCCTATCATGTTAGTGCCACGTCATCATACAAACTCCATGTCACTGCCAACTAATCATGCCACATCATCATGTCACGTCAGTTCCATGTCACTGTATAGACCGTACAGACTACCACATGGAAAAATCCTATTGGTCCACAGATTGGTCCAGAAGTGCCAAATTTGAGTGACATGTGGTAGCCTCTAGTGTTGTCATGTCACCATGTTGACGTCATCATGACATGTGTCACCTCCTACTCCAGCCATGTGTGGTGTACGAATGATGACGTCACTAGTATGGATGTTGACTCATCCCCCTACTGACTGGGTTAGGTTGAATAAACTTTGACCGCAAATGTATTTCGATCTGTAACTTCGTTTGACGAGATTTTTTCACCATTAGAAATCTCGCGACACACTCTTTGTGATAATGTCATTTTCACTGTGTTTTGAGAACTTTGAATTTTTTCCCTTTATCTGTTTGCTGAGGCCATTATGAGTGTCTTGAGTTGCTTCTGCGAGTTCCGAGTTGTTCTTAGCCTTCTCTGGATCCTTTTTGGATCACACCTTCCCACTGAGATCTTTTTGGACCACCAAAAGCTTTCATCAATCAATAGATAAGTGAGGGAAGAGTCCCCTCACTTTGTCCTTCTATATCCACTTTTCCTTGCTTGGATGTGTTCCCTTTAATCCTACTCGAAGATAATCAACATCACCCCTGTGAGAAGTTCTCATCCTTCTGTCCAAGATGATATCTTCCTTAACCCATCCAAGTACTTAGGAGAAAATTCATCAACTGAAGGTAATGAAACTTCCGCAACTTGATCCATGATCATGGGAGGCTAAAAAAGTTTCAATTTCTCTACGTTCACAACTGAGTAAATCTTCATATAAGGTGGAATATGTTGGAATATTGGTTGTTGTCATTGTTTCCAACCCTAGTCATGGGTTTTGGACCACAAGATTGATGAAGGTATTTGGACATGAAGGACAATGCACATGCAGATACAACACCCATGGAAGGATAGTATACATCATGTTGTTTCTGGTGGTATGTGGCATGTCACATGGATTCTCATGGTTGAGGAGAAATGAATTTTTGAAGATGACAAAGTGAACTGAAGAAGGAAGTACATGTAGGCCCTGAAGATAATTAAATAATAGAGTTACAAAATAAGAAAGTGTCAGGTCGACCCTAATGTTAGAAGGAAGTGATATAAATGGTATAAATAAATATCATTATACATTCATTTGATACACAAGTCAAATTTCAGAGGAAAATCATAAGTAAAGAAGGCTGGATTTCAAGGGAGGATGAAGTCTTTTGGTGGTGTGTTCTAAGGTATGTTATTTTCAGGTCATCTTACCGTTTTTTCTATAACGTTTTTTCTAGAAATATTAAGATGGTTAATTTGCTATGGTATTGAGAAGACATATCAAGGTACCTATGGTAAAAGTTTTATATCTTGATTTTCTATAATTATGGAGATACACTCTATGGAAGATAGGGGTTTTGACCAGTCCTGAAGCTAGTCAACAAACCGGTGTTTCGGGTAAAACAATCATAAATTATTCATAGAGAATCCAAATGAAGTAGGAAAAATTGAATTGGAAAGAGTACAGACTGTAGTTTTGTTTGTGTGAGTTTCAAAATCAGATGTTAAATATTGAGCTTGGGGTATTCTGTACAAGTTCGATCTCCTGAATAAACCAGAATTGAACAAAGTATACCATTCTCTCTATAACTTCTTTTTGTGGAGGCTTCAAGGAGTGAAACTTGGAGAAGTTTCAAATAATACATTGAGTAATATTATATAAAGGATCATAGTATTCCAAGAATATCAGAATTGTATAAATTGAAGAAGTCTCAGGAAGCATTATCAGGTTCTATTTGATGGTTGGTTTATGGTGGTGATTTAATGTAAAGTTTTATTATCTCTCATATATTCTTGGGTGGAAGGAAGGGGCAAGGATGGATATTTAAAAACTCTATTGATATTGGAGGATTGTATCTTCCTCTTGGAGGTTTATCCCTCCCTTTACATTTGGAAGTCGTAGCTACCTTTGGAAGTCATTACTTCCCTTGAACAATAATTATTGATTATTTATCATATATTGTGCATGGTGCATTGTGGTGTATTGGTGTAACTCTTATACTATTATTCATTTCTCATTGGACATAGTTGAATGGTTTAAGTATAAGTTGAAAAAGGTTTTAAATTGTACTTGATACTGATTCACCCCCCTCTCAGTATCAACAATTGGTATCAGAGCAGGTTGCCTTCAAAGCAATTTAACTGTTGGAAGGAAAACCCTAAGCAGAGATGGATGACCATGAGCACATTTCAAATGGGATTCAAAAATTTGATGGAAGAAATTATGCATACTAGAGTGATAGAGTGAAAACTTACCTAACGTCTTTGGGAGTAGACATTTGGTACTCAGTTGTAAATGGCTATGTAATCCCAAATAATGCTCCAACCGATCCAAATGAGAATAAGCTTATGAGTTGTAATTGAAAATCCAAACATGTTATTCTAGAAGCATTGGCACCAACCATTGCTAGAAAAGTGATGGGTTGCAACACTTCTAAATAGCTATGGGACAAACTCAAGAGTATCTATGAAGGTGATCCAAAAGTTAAGCAAGTCAAGTTTCAATGACATAGAGACAAAATTGAAAATTTGAAGATGAATAAAAAAGGAAGATATTGCAACCTATCTTCTTAGAGTTGATGAAGTTGTTAATGATATCAGCGGATTAGGTGAAGAGCTAGATGAATCGTTGGTTGTACAAAAAGTGTTGAGATCACTTCTCTTGAAGTATGATGCTAAGGTCTCCACCATTGAAGAAACTTGGGACTTGACCAAAATGACAATGGATGAATTACATGGGTCTCTTATAACATATGAAATGAGCCATTGAAGAAGGAAACTAGGGACTGGACCAAAATGAGAATGGATGAATTACATGGGTCTCTTTATAACATATGAATGAGAATAGGTATAGAAAGTAACCAGCCAAACAATGAAGCAACCTTAAATCCATAAAGAAGACAAAATACAAGGATAACCACCTTGATGAAGAAATAGAAAATTTTGTAAGAAGGTTTCATAAGGAAGTGGAAGATACAAAGGTAAGTCTCCTCTCAAATGCTTTAAATGTGGTAGAATAGGACATATTGTTGAAAATTGTTACTATAAAAAGAGAAGTTCTCAACAATAAAAATAGCTTCTACCCAAGGATGATGACATCTGCTCATATGAGAGTGATGAATAAGATAATGATAAAGGAGAAGTCCTCTTCATAACCTAAGAAACTCAGTATGATGATCACAAGAGTTCTAAATAAGAAGACTAGAAATCATTTGTGAAGAAGATCTTGATGAAGAAACCAACCTTGATTCCTTTTGGGATACAAAGACAATGTAGAGAGTGAACAATAATAAGGAGAATCTTGAAAAGTTGAAGCATGTTGAACTGAAAATAACAAGCTTAGAAAACAAACATAATACTAAAAGGTGAATTGATTTATTGTGAAGAAGAGAATTACAAGCTTGAAAGACCATTAATAGCTTGAAGGAACAATTAGAAGATTATAGAATGAAAGCGTATTGGATCACATAAAAGGGGATCTACTATTGACAACATAAAAGTTGAAGAAGTTTGAAAAAAGAACTGAAAATTAGATGAGATCCTTAACAAAGATCTTAAATGATAAGACATGAATAGGATACAATGAAAGTTTGAAGACAACAAAATAAGAGAAGGAAGATGAAAATGAGGAAACCAACACTCGAGAACAAGTTAAATAACAAGATAGAAGACTAGAATTCAAGAGGAATGAGACATCAAGAATATCCTCTCCCATCAGTATGAAAGAAATCATTATGAAGGAAACCATGGATGTTCCATCCAACCTACCACCTGTCAAACTCCCAACCCACAAGGCAATCAATTGTGGTAATCAATGAAAGGAATAACTATGCAAGCTACATGAATGGTGAAAATAGTAGATATGAAATGTTCAGAGACCTATCAATAGAAATTATAATCCATTTGTCCCATTAATGGATCAAAAATATTGTATGTTACAAGTGTAATAATCTTGGTCATGCTACTCCAGATCATGTAGAGATGGAAGGAAGATAATCATATGCCAAATGTCCGTGACACCACCTACAACACATGGAAAAGGAAAGAAATTCACAAAATGAAAACCTGTCCAATAACATTGGTTGCTAAATAATGCAAAGAAGAAGATGAATGGTTCATAGACACTATATGCTCATCTCATATGATCTCAGATCAAAGCAAATTTGTCATCTGAAGAAAAAGGGTGGAAATGTTACATTTGGAGATGACTCATCTAATAAAATACTTGGAAAAGGAATTGTAAATCTTGAAAATGAAAATGTAAAAGTAAAACCTATTGGAAAAATCAAGCATAATATCCCTGTCGTAAAAATATGATCAAGGATACACTCTCACGCGTTTGACTCCTGAAAATGTAAAATCAGAGAAAATAACTCAGGAAGATTGGTTGCAACTGCAACAAGAAGACCGAACAACATATACATCCTAGACATGAATAAGAGAGAGAATATAGAAGCCACATAAAAGTATTCCAAGGAAGAAAAAGTCCCAAATACCAAAAATAAAGATGAAGTATCATTGAGTGCCACATGTTCAGGGGGAGCAGCCCCAAAGAAGAGAGTTACCTTTTTCCATTAAACTCATGGGGATAATCCCTACCCTTGTCCATTGATGTCAAAGGGGGAGAGAAATTTGGATCATGATGATAGGGGGAGCATGAGTGTTGCCATCAATGACAAAGGGGGAGATTGTTGGAAGATTGGTTGTTGTCATTGATGTCAACCCTAGTCATGGGTTTTTCACCGCACAATTGATGAAGGTATTTGGAAATGAAAGACAATGCACATGTAGATACAACACCCATGGATGGATAGTATACATCATGTTGTTTCCGGTGGTATGTGGCACGTCACGTGGATCCTCATGGTTGAGGAGCAATGAATTTTTGAAGATGACAAAGTGAAATGAAGAAGGAAGTACATGTAGGCCCTGAATATAATTAAATAACAAAATTACAAAATAAGAAAGTGGTAGGTCGTCCCTAATGTTAAAAGGAGGTGACGTAAATGGTATAAATAAATATCATTATACATTAATTTGATACATAAGTCGAATTTCAGAGGAAAATCAGAAGTAAAGAAGGCTGGATTTCAAGGGAGGATGAAGTCTTTTGGTGATGTGTTCTAAGGTTTGCTATTTTTAGGTCATCTTACCATTTTCGCTATAATGTTTTTTCTAGAACGATTCAGATGGTGAAATTTATATGGTATTGAGAAGACATATCAAGGTACCTGTGGTAAAATTTTCATCTCTTGATTCGCTATAATTATGGAGATACACTCTATGGAAGATAGGGTTTCCCCTAAAGCTAGTCAATAAACATGTGTTCCGGGTAAAATAGTCATAAATTCTTCATAGAGAATCCAAATGAAGTGGGACAAATTGCATTGGAAAGAGTACGGAATTTAGTTTTGTTTTTGTGAACTTCAAAATCTAATGTTAAATATTGAGCGTGGGGCATTCTGTACAAGTTTGGTCTCTTGAATAAACTAGAATTGAACAAAGTCTACCATTCTCTCTATAACTTCTTTTTGTGGAGGATTCAAGGAGTGAAATTTGGAGAAGTTTCAGAGAATACATTGAGTAATATTATTTATAGGATCATAGTATTCCAAAAAATTAAGAATTGCAGAAATTGAAGAAGTCTCAGGAAGCATTATCAGGTTCTATGTGATGGTTGGTTGATGGTGGTGAGTTAATGTAAAGTTTTATTATCTCTCATATATTGTTGGGTGGAAGGAAGGGGAAAGGATGGAGAGTTAAATAATCTCTTGATATTGGATGATTGTATCTTCCTCTTGGAGGTTTATACCTCCCTTTTCATTTGGAAGATGTAGCTACCTTTGGAAGTCATTACTTCCCTTTAACAATAACTATTGATTATTTCTCATATATTGTGCATGGTGTATTGGTGTAAATCTTATACTATTGTTCATTTCTCATTGGATATAGTTGAATGGTTTAAGTATAAGTTGAAAGAGGTTTTAAATTGTACTTGATACTAATTCACCCCCCTCTCAATATCAACAGAATATCCAGTCGAAAAGCATTGGTACCACTTTTCTCCAAGATAGTGAAGGGTCCATAATGAATGGGCTTGAGTTTCTTACCTTCTCCCTTCAATATCTCATTGCTAATGTGAATCCATACCTGGTATCCAACCAGGAACTGATGATCAACCCTGTGTTTTTCATGCCAAGATTTATACTATTCTTGAATTTTCTCCAACTGTTCCCTGACTGCCTGGTGCACTTGCTGGATCCTCTGGATGAACTTGCGGGTTCTGTCCTTTGTTATTTCTTCATTTTCATCAGTATCTCTCCTATACATCAAGTCCAAAGGAACCTTACATAGGTGCCTAAAACATGTCTCAAAAGGTGAACACTAAGTGGAGGAATGCAAGGCTCAGTTGTAAGCATGTTGTACATAGGGTATATGTTCATCCCATAACTTGGGATGCTTGCTACAGTAAACTTGAAGAAAAAGTACCAATGTTCGGTTTACCACCTCTGTATTTTTGTAGATATGTGGATGGAAAGTAATGATCCTCTTCAATTTGGTGTCCATCATTCTCCACAAGCTTGTCCAAAAGTCCCCAAGGAATTGAGTATCTCGATTCGAGATAATGGATGTGGGTAACCCAAAGTTAGCTTCACACATAATTCTTTAAAATCTTCACCGATGAAGAATTGTTCCACATAGCTATCATGAGATAAAGAAGTATACTTCAAAATAATAGAATCAATAATAAGAGGTCTAGAAAGCATATCATCTACCTTTTTACTCGTACCCTTTTTGTACTTGATTACCAAATGAAATTGTTGTAGAAAACCCATTGATCTATAGTGTCGAGATTGTTGCAGCTTGGTTTGTGCTTGGAAATACTGTAAGGGTTGGTGATTTGTATGTATGATTGTTTCCTTCCCTAAAAAGTAGTGCTTCCATTTCTTTATGATTTGAACTAATGCATACAACTCTTTATCATATGTAGGATAGTTAAAAATAACTTGGTTAAAAGTTTCAGAGTGGAAATAGATAGGCTTACAATATTGAATCAATACTGTAACCATTGCATATCCACTGACATATGTCTCGATATCAAAAGGTTGTTGAAGATTCAACAATGCTAATACTCGTGCAGTGTTGATCTTCTCCTTCAAAGTGTCAAAAGATTTTTGTTGCTTTCCTTCCCACTGAAAAGTGTTCTTCACACTGGTTAAGGCATGCAAAGGAGATGCTATAAAGGAGAAGTTTTAAATGAACCTCCTCCAATACTGGACTACACCTAAGAAGCTATGAATCTCGGTTACACTTTTTGGCTCAGGAAAATTTACAATTACATCAATTTTGGAAGGATCAATTTTTAATTGTCCTCCTCCTACAATATGACCTAACTATACAAGTGCAGTCTTGCCAAATTCACATTTAGACAATTTTACATACAAATTTTACCTTTGCAAAGTATCCAATACTTTCTTTACATGCCTCACATGTTCATCCCAAGTCCTACTAAAAATAATAATGTCGTCTAAATATACAATCACAAAGTCATCTTGGAAAGGCCTGAACACATCATTCATCACACGCATGAAAGTTGTCGGAGCATTACAAAGCCCAAACGACATAACTAACCACTCAAACAATCCCTGTTTGGTTTTAAAGGTAGTATTCCATGCATCCCGTTATGCAACCCTGATTTGATGGTATCCGCTGTGCAAATCCAACTTAGTGAAATAAACAACATTCTTTAATTGATCAAGAGGGTATCGATTTTTCACCGTGATTTTATTTAAGGCTTTGTAATCGACACACATTCTCCATGTGCCATATTTCTTTGGCACCATCATGATCAGAGAACCACAAGGAGATGAATTGGGCCTGATGACCCCTTGATCCAATAAGCCTTGTACCTACTTCTTAATATCTTTCATCTCCACAACTGACATCCTATACATGCCCACATTGGGAATAGGAGAATCCTACTGAAGATGTATGTCATGTTGGATTTCCCTCTTAGGAGGTAATCCATCTGGTTC
Organism: Picea sitchensis; assembly: GCA_010110895.2. Taxonomy (NCBI): domain Eukaryota; kingdom Viridiplantae; phylum Streptophyta; class Pinopsida; order Pinales; family Pinaceae; genus Picea; species Picea sitchensis. The sequence continues at coordinate 2,392 of SNQJ01S0227480.1, read as the reverse complement.
CTGAAAAATATCATCATACTTAGAATCAATATCAACTAATTCCTTCTTATGGGAAGGATCACATCCTTGGAAAGCATCAAATGTACCGACATATTTATCTCTTATGACCATGAGTACATATATTTTATTAGTGTTTATGAGTCTTTTAATTTTCCCTACACTAACAAGTGTTGTATTTACCCTCATGTTGTGAGCTCTAACAATATATTCCACTCCCCCTTAGTAAGGTGGTATTTGTTCTCATGGATAAAGAAGACTGCGTTTCTATCATAAAGATAAGGACTTCCCAACACTATGCCACATATATCAAGTGGTACAACATCCGAATCCACTTCATCAATCAACTTTGAAGCAATACCAAATCTGACCCTATATTGTTTGGTGACATTAAGTTTTGATTTATCACATATCAAACCAAGAGGATAAGGCTTTATATGTGGTTTCGTTTCAAGACTCATCTTCTTGACAAGTGATTCAGATATTAAGTTTACTTGGGAACCCAAATCAAATAATGTATCTATCTTAGTTTGTTTAGATACAACTCTTATGTGAAATAATTCATTCCTCTTTTGTTCATCATCATGAGATTCATTATTGGAACTTGAACTAGCATGAAGGGAATCTTTACCTTGTACTCCAACTGCTGTGATATTTCCTTTGTATCCTGAATCAGAACCACACTGTAGCAATGATTTTTTTCTTTCCTTTTCCACTGAAATGTTTTGGCCTCTTCTCTGGATGCAATTTCCAGTAGTGTTCATCATCATGACCAATTTTATTGAAATGAGTGCAAGATGGCTTTCCTCCTTCTCTCGTTAGTTTGGAGGTCTTCTTGTCCTTCATTTTAAACTTCTTGAAAGGTTTATGTGGGAGATTGGAATGTTTTGTTGTGGGATATTCTTGAACATGATTTCCCTTGTTCTCAAGTTGAGTGGCTTGCACACAAAATTCTTCAAGATTAGTGGATTTTAAAAAGAGCAAAGTATGACAAATATAACTGTGAAGTGCACCAATATACTTCATTAAAGTTTCATAAGAATCCAAAGGAATGTTTAATGCAATAGATTTATTCCTAAATTGTTCTGTGAAACTTTGTACGTTTTGACCTTTACTTTGCCTTAAAGTTTTCCATTCTATAATTGCTTTATGTAAATAATCCAATGACACAAATTTCTTCCTTATCGCTGATTTAAATTTTGACCATGAGGAAAGAATATTACCACACTTGCTTCTGTCCTAAAGCTTGCTCTTCCACCATACGAGAGCGGTTCCTTCCAACCGAAGAGAAGCCAATTGCACTTTGTCTTCCTCTTCATCAATATGTTGAACATGAAAATATACTTCAACATGTCATATCCAATTATCTAGCTTTTTAGGACTATCATCTCCATTAAACATAGGTAAAGAAAATTTTACATCATGATTTAATAATGGTTTCTTAAAATAGGATTTATGGATAGAATAATGAGAATGATGAGAATGCTTAGAAGAAGAAGAACTAGAACTTGATGGTGAATATGGAGGCTCAGGAGGATCTCCTCGAACCCCTTGGTTTACCGAAGCATCATCATCAACATGTGCTTCCTTTTTCTTCCCTTTCGTATTCATCCTCTTCTCATAATCTCCATACATTCATTCGACCATTTCTGACATGCGATAAAAGACCATATGAAAATTTTTCTCTTGTTCATCACGCTTGTCTTATTCTTCCATTTTCTTCCTTTGGGATGCACGACCAACTTCAGGATTGAAAGTCTTAAGAGTTCCTTCACCCTTCTTATGCTTGGCCCTAGTAAGCATTCACACTCAACAATTCAATTCAAAGACAAATTCTATGATACCATCATGATCTGAGATCTTTTCATCGAGTGACTTATAAAGAATTGCATTAGATGGGCATAAATTAAAGTGCACCATTAAAGAAGGAAAAGATAAAAAATGAAGAGACATAATCATCAAATATGAACACAAAAACTTGATAACAGAGTTCATCCCTGGTGGACTACATCTTCGGGTCTTGCTCTCAAATGGGTAGGATTTTCCATTAACTCAACAAAAGAATTTGGCAAAATACATAAGTATACCTCATTCTGAAATCAAGCTACAGAAATAATGCTCATATCAAAAAATAGACATCACCATTGAATTTGTGGGGTCAAATTACCCAAAAATGATTTTCTTCACGCCTCAATCCAACTCTAACACTCCCAAGCCCAAGAAGAAATTTGTCTTGGTTTTTATTCCCCTGCAACCTGCAATTAATGTTGTTGTACTCACCTTGAACTATGTGCCCGGTCGTACCACATGCATGCCTCCTCTCTGGGTTCGGGCAGATGCCAATGTTTAAGTAAAAAGGGTGACGTTCATTACAATGAAAGGGTTGTTGGCCCAT
>SNQJ01S0227479.1:0-14520 GCA_010110895.2 Picea sitchensis | reverse complement strand
TTCACTTTTGACTTAAAACTCCTAAGTCAAAGTGAAATTAGAATCATAAAGTAAAGTATGAGAGTAAAAGTCTTCCCCCTTTGTGCTTAGAGACTCATAAGCACATGGGGACCACTTTCCAAGGTATCCAAATCTCAACACACTCCCTCTCAGCTAGGGAGGCATTCTCCATCAGGCCAAGTCTCGCACAAAAGTACTTGAACTTTGTCTTGGCTATAGTCATCAACACTCCTTCTCAGCTAGGGAGGTAATCTTCACCAAGCTAGTTTCTCACAGAAGTACTCGAAATTCGTATTGACAAGCGGTTTGGTGAAGATATTTGCAATCTGCTCATGTGTAGGAAGGTATTGCACGTGTACTGCTTTCCTTTGCAACATGTCTTTGATATAATGATATTTTATCTCAATGTGTTTCGATCTATCATGAAACACAGGGTTCTCAGAGAGCTTCACGCAGCTCTAGTTATCACAAGTAATAATAGGGTCCATCTCATGATCAAATAAATTTGTTAGAAGCCACACTGCTTCGCAGACTGCCATACTCAATGCTATATACTCTTCTTCTACGGTACTCAAGGCCACAGAGCTTTGTTTCCTGCTGCACCAGGAAACTATGGTCATCTCCAAGGTAAAACAAAAACCGATTGTGCTCTTCCGGTCCACTGTACTCTTTGCTCAATCTGTATCGGCATATCCCTGCAAGCTCAAGTTCACACTGGAGGCATATCTCAGGCCATATCCAACTGTGCCTGGTATATATCTCAATACATGCTTTACTGCTATCCAGTGAGTCTGTCTCAGCTGACTAATGGATTGACTAAGCACATTCGCTGCATAGCATATATCAGGTCTGGTGTTAATCATATACATCAATGATCCAATCAGCTATCGGTACACATGTGGATCAAACTCGTTTGAATCATCATCATTTTTTTTTCCGTCAAATCCATCACCATCGGTGTAGACATGGATTTGCATTCTGTCATACTGAACTTTTAATATCCTCACTGTATATTTTCCTTGACTTAGGAAAAGTCTCATTGGTCCTCTGTCATACTTCTTGTCCCAAGAAGTAGTACATCATACCCAAATCCTTCATCTCGAAATCAGAAGTCAAAGCTTGCTTGTAACAACACGGCTTCTTGAATAAGTCATCAAAATCAGGCTCTCGTCACCAACAATGTAATAGTATAGGTTTGGATCAACAACACTCTTGCTGAAACCTAGACTCATCAAGGATCCATCTATCTGATGTAGTTTCCAACTCATGGATGGTAGTATATATGGAAGTGCGTTGGGCTACTGGATCAATATGTCTCGTCATAGTTCACTCCCTCTGCTTGTGAGAATCCTTTGACTACAAGTCTCGTTTTGTATTTCTCGACACTTCCATCAACTGCATGTCTTTCTGCCTCTTGCAGAGTTTGTCAAGCTTAGACAAGCCTTTTATGGCCTACTGCAAAGTCCCTAGGAATATCAACTGGAACAACTGGATCAACTGTATCAATGGCTATCTCCCTCTGGACTGCTGAAGAGGAAGAAGATACTGCTCTCTCTCTTAATTAGTTTGACTCCTTCCGAGTCAAGTGACTCCCTCTGAAGTCTGAAGGATAAGCATCTTCCTTTGTTGTTAACCTGCCTGGAACAAGAAAACAACCGAAAGGAAACAAGACAAGAATATCTCCTAGATGAGATTCATGAGTACATCTCTAAAATCAAGACATTTTTAAGGATTGTTGTCACAACTACAACACCTACTTGTAATGTAGCAACCTTAGAAATGTAGGTTATAGGCATGATAATTAAAACGATCAAACCTGGAGTCTTCATTTCCAGTGTGTCGTTTCCTTTAAATGTATTGTGATCCCTCTGAATCCACTATTGCAGCAAGTCTTCCTTCCTCCTGCAAGTACCCTCATGACAATGATGCAATTAATATATATATACAAGTGCATACCTGAGAGTGTACACCAATGGAGGTTTTGCTTGTTTGTCATTGTCATGATGATCAATGACATTCCTCGCTTGCTTTCCATTGTAGCCACCTTGTACTATACAAGTCTCTGCATCAACCTTGTAGCTCAAGACTGTAATCAAGGCTTTATTGCTGTTTGTAGATGACATAAGTAATAATGAGAAACTCCTTGCTGTCAACCAATGTCTTGATTGTCTGAAATACCCTTGAGCTGCTAGCACAAATATTTAAGACCAAAAGCTTCAAGCAACCACTGCTGTAGTCTTAAATTTCCTCTTCTGTCTCCTTTCTAGCCAAAGATCCGGTTTCCTACATTTTGCTTTATTGCAAAAGAAAGTTCAAAATTTCCATAATCTTCATAAAGCTTATCCCTTCGCTTTTTTTTTCAAAAGAAACTATCCAAGGTCATCAAATATTAAGGCTTCAATTCTTGCTGATATGTTGAGGCTTGTTACAGATGCCTGGAAAGATCGAGGCAAATTGTTCAGAGTTCATTCTCAGCAATAGCTTCACCAACATGCCTTAGTTTGACTTCAAAAACTGATGTCAAAACAGTCTTCAAAGTGCTGTCTAATCTGGAAACTTATACATGAAGTCTGCCTCAGATTTGCTGCCTATTTTGCTGTAGTTTGCTCTTGGATCTGCCTCAGAAATGCTCAGATCCACCCTCTATTACAGTCTTAGATCCACCATAGAACTGCCTCATAAAATACTGTAACATGTCTGCTGATTTAGGGTTTAAGTCTGCAAGTTTGTGGTCAAAACAACCCTTAGCGACTGCCTCAATAAAAACTTGTGGCTAACATGCCGAGCCTCTCCCAGGCTGCAGCTGTTCTCTCTTTTTCTAGCAGGCCGAGCCACCAAGGAACAAGAGGCTGCCCCCTCATGCTGTCCAGAATTCCGGCCCTTTCTTTTACCACAGATTTCTGGGCTGCGGTAGTCTTAGTTTTCTCCTTAGAAGGGGTCTGGCCCTTCTTCATTAAGTGTCTCTTCTGTGGCAACTTTTAGAGGGGCCTCTCCCTTGCTGCAGTTTCCTTTTAGGGTCTTCAACAGGACTCTCCTTGGTGCGGTCTCCTCTTCAACATGCCTCTCCCTTGGACTGTCTCACGGACCTCCAAAAACACCCAGCCACAGTCTGCTTACTAGCAGGGGTAGCCTCTTAGACTCAGCAAACTTTTTCTAGGCCTCTCGCAGCCCTTTAAGCACTGGTAGCAGTCCTCCACACAGGTCTAGCTCTGTGGCTACTCTCCTTTTCACAGTACTGTCCAAAAACAACGATCTGGAGGCTTCACCCGGTCCGTCTTTCTGGCTGGACTGAGGTCATTAAATCTCCACAGAGAATTAAGAAAAAGTCCGGCCTTCTTTTCTTATATCAGTGGTAAAGGATTAGTAACCTTTTTTAAATTGTGCAATGGTCATCTTCAGGACCTGCTCTGATCCCATGTTAAAGTTTTCAATGAGCTATGAATGCATTCTCTTTAAATTTTCTGTTTAACTTTTACTTGAACCATAACTACTGCAGTAAACCAAGATCACAAGAAGAATAACCATGCAAAAGAACACAAGAAGTACCCTGGGAAACCCTTCTCAACAAGGGAAGAAAACCCAGCCAATCCTTTGCTATACTCTTCAAGAGAAAGACCTCCCACACCATCACCAAACCTAGCACACAAGAGGGTGCTGTAATTCTCATAATTTCAGACCACAACTTCTGAAATCATGAGATGACATAATGATAAGTGTGTTTCCTCAATGGGGATTCACCTTTATTTATATAAGTCTTGTCACATCAAATGATGTGTCTATTGGCACAATAGGGCCGACCTCAATAACTCAAAATATAATTAATAATTACCATATTAATTATCTTTTACATTAATTATCTTTTATATTAATTATCTTTTACATTAAGGTGGGGCAGACCTGTACCCTTTACATAACAAATAGGGTTACAGGTAAGTTTGACTCGTGAACAATATAGCAAGGGATTTCCTATACCCATTAGTGCTCAGCCACTAGGGGCACATCCATCTGTGCTCAGCCACAGGGAAGTCTCTCTATCTCACTGCGTCTCACAGGAGAACCACACTCACTAGTGCTCAGCCACTAGGATCACGTTCACCTGTGCTCATCCACAAGCATGTCCAACTCAACAGATCTTCTTTCTCATTGCATTACACAGGAGGGTCATCTGGAGTTCATCATCTCAACTCTCTGCTCAGAGGAGGCTAATACATTGTTTCATTTCTGTTCCAGAACGATGCACTCAGCTTATGGGATTTCACATGTTCACCTGTGCTCAACCACATGCATGTCCAACTCAACAGATCTTCTTTCTCGCTTCGTTACACATGAGAATCATTTGGAGTTCATCTCAACTCTCTGTAAGGAGGAGGCCAACACAACGTTCCAGTTCTGTCTCAGATAGGAACCACACACCCAACTCAGGGGCTCTCTCTCAGGTCTGTGTTCTGGAGGATGTCTCACATAGCTGTAATCATCAACAATTATTACATAATTATGAAAATAAAATTGATATATAAGATGTCAAGTGGTACATCAGACATCGATACTGAAATATGATATTTATCCTGAGTCATAAGTCCTGACAAGCTAATACAAAATCACATCCAAACAAAAATAAATGTATCTCATGAGATGAATCATGGCAATGAAAACAACGGATTTCCCCTTGTTTGCTTGATGGCAAATGGTCACAGTATCCTCAAAGCTGAATTGAATGTTTGAAAACTGGAACTCGGACTCAGAGTGACTTGGACCGATCTGATGTCAATGACTCGGTTTACTAAAAAATACATAAAATATTTAAATTTTAATGAAAAAATTATATTTTAAAGATTCCAAACCATAATTCCAAAAAATTATTGAAAATTTGAAAGAAAGCATTATGGATAAAGAACAAGAACATTTAAATGACAAACACAAATGACAAGCTATGTTCCACCATCACTTATATTGGGATCCTCATCATTAGTATCACCCTTTGCCTCTTGTCTAACCTTTGCCTCTACCTCGATCCTCTAGGGACATCGGTCAACACCACTCTATTTTGATGAAACTGCCTAATCCAAACCTTTTAATATGGTAGAAAAAGCTTAACATGCTTAATCAATGATTTTGGTTTGAGTGAAGGGTACATTTTTTCTAAGGCCATGATGAAAGAGTTCAACAATCAATACCACCAACATCAAGGTACATAAAGGGCTTGGTGCTCTTGATTAAATGCCAATCCCATACCCTCATACGTGATAGAATCCAATGAAAATGTTGCAATCCTACCAATCCTGAAAAGTCTCTTAAGTCTGTTCAATTTTGAATGGGATATGAAATTCTACTTTCTCCATATGAAGTCCGATGAGGTTGGAACCACTCTCAAACATCCTGAAACAATTAAATGGTAATGTTAAAAATTTAAGTAAAAGGATAAAAATAAATATAACATTGCCATTAATTGCCAGCATTTTTGGTCAAATTGTGTGAGGCAAAATGAGAGTCCTCCAAGGCAAGACGTTGGTAGGATTTAGGAGTTAGGTTTTTTGTTATTTTAATAAAAAATTGAATTTTGCTTGTTGAGTTAGCCACAGTGGGGTCTGAGTTTGAAAACACTGGCTCAATCCCCTAACTCGTTTTTGCAAAATGAGGGTTAAAAGACCAAGAATCTGGTTATAAGGTGATATTGATGCAGACAGGGCAATAATTTCCATATTATCACGATAATTACTAAAAATATTGCAATAATTTACAATTATCGCGATAATTTCAAGATTGGAATTTATAGCGATAAATACCAATGATATTATCGCCGAGTTGGGTTTTGGCGATAATATCACAATAATTCCAATATTATTGCAATAGTATAGCACTGCTAAAAGCTCATAGTCAATGAGCTTGTCTAAAATAGCAAATTCCTTTGATGGTTTTTTCTGGATATTTTGAACAAATAAAGAAGGGGTTGATTTGACTTGTAATTTGCAGCCTAGGTCATCCTCATACTTCAGTCAAGCATCTTCTCTCAAGGTTTTATTAGACCCCATTCATCCAAGGGATATATAAGGCACTGGTACCACCTTACAGCCATATAAAACTTCATTTAAATTCACCTTTTACTTGTTCTACAGATCTGGAATTTTCCCAAGGAAATCTTAATCCAGATCTGTCCTGAAAGTCTGGTTTTAGTCCTCATTATAAATCAGATAAGCCAGTCCATGTTTAGGTGCTTAAATCTGTTATATAACTCATTCTGGAACAGATTTTAAAGGACAGATTTATGCATGATCAAGTAGTACTTTATGCTGGAATTTGCCTTAAGATTGAACACCATTTTCCCAGCTTTAGTGTACTTTTAAATATGGTTAAGTTTTTATTGTAAGCTGGAAAATCATTGCATCTGAACTTGTAATCAGACCAACATTAGGAAAAATTCTACAGCAGTTGATAGCACTCGAAAGACAGTATTGTAATTGCTTATTATTTAGTTCAAAACACATATAAAGTTTAAACACTGTCCTTTATTGCTGGTAGTAAGATCTTAAGACAGCTGTCATAAAATCATTTGAATTCGGTGTGGAAAATCAAGCAAAACACATATAATGTTGTATCCCTATACTTACATTATTTAGAAGGGTTGAAATCTGAAGTAAACACATGTCTAAAGCTAAGTTGATACCCTTTGCCAAAATATCCACAGCAGGGGATTTTATGGGTAAATGTCAAAACTGTTTATAGGAAGCCCACTATCCTTGATTTGCTATATCATTAACATAGACAGCGTATACCCCTTAAGCCATTCATCACCAAACATTTATTGATCCTAAACCATAGGAAAAGAGGATCATAGGGAAGCCCCCCTAGAGGTGATCTTTGATCATCTTGAAGTGTGGGAAGAGGAAGCTGAGGTGACAGTGGTGAATCCTCCAAGTTCCATAAATTTGTCTTCAAGTGAAGACCTTGCACCAGTAGATGACAGATTGAGTCGTAACATGATTAACACTATTTTGCTTTCTTTAGCTTTTGGAATTGAGCATCAAGCGATATTTATATTTCACATCATTGTTTAGCCCACCTTGGTTGGGTGAAGAAAATTCATTTAACTCTTTGTCTCCAAGCACATCATTTATCTCTATAGAGCACAAGACTCTTTGTGTAATTACACAACCTTGAGAACCTAATGTTTTTTCTAAACGAAGAGCAAGGAAGCAACAATTTTTGCAGTAGTGCTTGTTCTTCCTCATCTACAACAAATTATTGGAGATTTTGTTGTGAAGAAGTGAGGACATCTGGTAGTGTTATATGTTGAATCTCTTCAACCTGACAAAGTGTTCTATTCCTGTTTGAAGGACTCCACATTGAGAGGATATTTTGATAACAACAAACTCATGGTTCCATGGCAAGACCCGAACTATACAAATCCGAAAGACTATGGCATACTTCATTGGAAAGGGAGTACCCTGTGGATAAAAAAAAACCAGGGACAATTTCTTGTATGTAGGGAGGAAATGGTGGTACATAAGGGGTTTATTCTATTGTCTATTTCAGACATCAACTATTTTTAGTCGTCCTCATGTGACGAAAGTTATTTTTGTCGAACAGTTTATTCTAGGTTAGTCTATAATAAGTTTAAGTTCTATATTTATCTCCATTCTCTACTTTTCTGACAAACATATATTATTAATATATATGCAAGGGTAATACAAAATATAGACTTAGCTTTGAAGAAACATATTCTCCCTCCTTTTGATTCTTCTATTATGTGTTCCTATCAATTTGTTATTAGCACTATCCGCTTGTATTATCTTCTCAAGCCAAAAGATACCTACCTTGCTTGCAAAAGGCACACAAAAGCACCACGAGAACACCTTGAAGGTATTCTTTAACCTATAAGTGAAAACGAGGATATAAGAAATGCTTTTGGTTGGGGGATAAATGTTTAAATAAGGGGAAACGTTAGGGACAACATTCCCCTTCATTTTTTGGCTTACTTTGTTTCATTGTCTCAATTTCAGGGTTTCTATAGGGGTTTTGTCTTTTTGTTTTCCGGAAAGGTATCAATGATGATGGTCTTGCTTGTGGTCACAACATAGGGCAAAGCAAAATAAAAGAAAGATAACGAGCTTTTTGTGGGAAATTAGATTTTCCAAGCATCAAGCATGGTATAAAAATGTTTTCTAATCGTCTTTAGGTTTTTTCTTGGTCATTTTCTCTTGACAATCATTTTTTGGGATACAAAAACACAAAGGGAAAATTCTAGAAACTTAGGTATGTTGTCCATGGATAAGTGGAATTTATTTTGACCTAGAATAAGTGCAATTCTTGTGGAGCAATGGCAATACGATTTTCATTAAAATAATGGATGAATTCATATACATCTGAATTGAGGAGAGGGGAGTGTGATGTGCTCATTTCTTCTTTATTAAATTCCCCTTTGCTCGCTTTAAACCCCATTGTTGTCTATCCATCTTAATCAAGGCCATTGATTAGATGCGAACAAGGAGGTAATAGAGCCCATTCATGGCCATTGATTGGATGCGAACAAGGAGGTAACAACGCCCATTCATGGATTACTAGTATAATTGTGGTGATGAGGTTTATTCGCATGGCACATTGGATAGACATTTAAGTTTTCTTAGTTATGATAATTTTTAAGTTTTCAAAAGCATCTCTTGATATATTACCTTTTGTCTTTTCAATTTTTTCTTTTCTCAAATTTCTGAACCACTGTTTTAGGTCATTTGTAAGCGCTAATATTATTTCATCCTTCTTTACTTTCTACATATCTATGATCCATCAATATGTGGAGCTGATTGTAGTTTTAACCTTCTTTGATTTTTTTTGCATTCTAGGTGATGTTGCTAGGAAGGTTACATCACAGAAATCTTGTGAACTTGGTGGGATATTGTGTAGACAAAGGCGAACGCATGTTGGTTTATGAGTTCATGAGTAATGGAAGTCTTGCAACCCATTTGTATGGTAAGCTTTTTTTTAATTGGTTTATATTTTGTTTGTGTTCTTGTAGAACATATATACTATATCTTATAGAATTCAAAAAGTTGCTTCTTATAAATTATTTCATGTCAAATATTGTTGAAATGATCTCTTATTAAAACTCAAAAGTTTTTTTTGATGTTATATATATATATATATATATATATATATTTGAAATATATTGAATGATTGAAAACACTTGTATTTTTTTGTCATGTTACCTCCTAGACCTGCACCCAAAGATATTCAATTCCCAAAACCAAGTGCAACCCTATAGGTATTTAGGAAGGCTGCCCACTGTCACCACAACATCTCTTCCTCTCACTTTAGGCAGGCTCTTGTCTAGCTCAAGGGGGGGATTCCCTAGAAAAGAATGTGTAAGATATGGTTTAGAAATAAAAGCGATAGTGGATTTCCAAGACCAATGCCTATCCAATGGGTGATGGAGTCTGTTATATAACAAAAATAAACATAGGCATAGGCATAGATACTATAATATAATATAACAACATAATAAAAATAAACAAATATAATATATATAAATAAATATTTTATTAAAAAGACACCTTTTCATTGAAAAGGCATAAGGCCCTCTTTAATTGTATTTATATATGGGGCCACCAATTGTAAATCATCATTCTTTTTTTTTCCAAGGAAAAAAATCAAGTAATCTTATTAAAGTTAACAAAATTACAACAGTAGACACCGAGGAGTATTCCGGTCTGCCTAATGAGGCCAAATACAAAAACGGTGTTCACCATATGCTTGCATTGTTTGAGTATATACCAGCAAGAATAGAGCTTGCTCATCTGCATACAGTTTCAAATTTTTTTCTTGCTTCTAGCACTAGCCTGTATTCTTTACATAGAAACTTCCAAAATTTTTCAGCTCCTGTATTCTTCAACAATATATATACTGTCTTGTTATCACCCAAATCTGCACCACTGGACAGAATTGACTCTAGGATCTTCAGCAAGCACAAAATGAGTAATAACTTGCAATCATCCCAAGGTCACTAGCTGACTGCTTCTCCATTTGGGCTGTTGCTTTTCTAGTCACAGGGGGGCGTCCCTAGTGTTCATGTACCGACAATCACCTAGAAAACTCTGTGCGTTAGTATGATAAATCAGCACATAAAATAATGGTTCTTGGTATGCGTTCAAGCAACCAAACACATAAGAAGGTTAATAATTAAAGAATGCGAGAGAATTTCAATTTGCAACAGCTAAATAAGAAAGAAATAAAGAGAAATAATATGTGCTTTAAGTGATCAATACAATCAAAGTAAAGGCACCAAACTACCCACACCACTGCACAAAACAAAATTACTGAACCAATGAATTCAAAGAGCTGTGGAAAACTGCATAGTCAAACTCTATCATTGCATTTGTCAAAATATTGTCTGCATCATAGAGACATAATACAAGACTGGCTGCAATAATGTGCTCTGCAAAGAGTATAGGCAGCAAGAAGAGAAAGAGAGAAAAATGGAAGAAAGAAGACTGCTGGCTGCTCACCAAAAGACTTTGCTGAAATTGTTGAAATATTGTAACTTCGAAGAATATTCTACCTAAGAAGGAGTGTTGAATAATATTGTTATATTATATTTGTTAATTAGGGCCTATTGTGCCTTTGTAAAAGTCGGCCCTATTGTGCCTTGACAATTAAATGTAAATTAAGAGGGTAAAGTGACAGGTTGTCCCAGACCTAATTTTAGGCTGGCCAGACCACTATTTATAAGGGAGGCCAGCACCTCATTTGGACACACACACACCAACTAGCTCTGCAGTGCGCAAGTCTTGGAGGAGAACCTACTGTAGTTAGGTGTGACATCAAGGAGGGTTCTTGGTCTATGTCTTGGTATCTCTTGGTTAAGTAGTGCACTACTCTTTCCTAGTGAAGGAGTAGAGGAGGATCTTTTGCTTTGTTTGGTCTATCTATATTGAGGAAGTTTTTGCTGGGTTTTCTTCCCCATGAGGGTTTCCCAGGATAATCTGTGTGTCTCTATTGTTTCTGTGATTGCCTCTCTTTCAGTGATCTTATTTATGCAGCTAATGTGCTAAATGATTGTAATAATAAAGAAGAACCGTAACTGCTAGCTGTATAAGTAAAACATCAACAGAAATATGCTATTAGCCTTGCTTATATCAATGTTTTAAAAGTTGGATTTGGACTCAGACTCAGTCAACTATCAAGTTAGACTCGATTGGGACTTGGATTTACTCGGACCGATCTGATTTCAATGACTCAGTTTACAAAAAAATACATAAAATAATTAAATTTTAATGAAAAAAAATGTTTTAAAGATTCCAAACCATTAGAGACAAAATATGCAAAGTTTGGTCATCTATATACCATGTAAGGGTGAATATATCAAAATGGGGGTGAAATATCCCTGATTCCGCTGATCAAGATATTTGCTATTGATCTATTGTTCTATCTTGCAGTTCTGATACACTGGGGGGTTTCTGGATGCGTTTCAGTTGTATGTTTGAGATCTTGATGGTTATTGCATGTGCATGTGGGTTATTGCATGTGCATGTTGCATATTTATGGTTTTAACAACATATAAAGGACGCATGCAGAAGTAAAGAACATCAACTACCCAATATCATGTATTATACGGTTCAAACATGGAAATACAATAGCCTACTGGAAATATAGAATATAAACGTCAGCTAGATCTCATGGATCATCACTGTAATACAAGCAAATAGCTTAAAATACCCGTGATCAGAAGATGATAGCAGATCTGATGCATGCACGGATAGATCGACAAAAATATGCGATTCTGAAGAAGTACGGTAACCGCTACCAGCTGGAAAACTCGTCCGGAAGAATAGACCGTCAGAATGCATTGGAAACTACTCCAATAGAAGTGCCCGAGCCTCTAGACTGAAATGGATGAGTGCCGGATCTCGGATCTGGTCTCTGAGGCACTGGATCTGGACCCCTGGGGGTTTGCGCACCTCCTGGGACACTGGATGCGCCCCAAAGGATTTTACCAACGGAATCTGATGCTATATGGCTCAAAACGATCGTCTCGCTAAATGCGGAACTGGGTCGGAAGGAATTGCTCGGATCTACTCTGATACTCTGCATGCAACCCCAAATGTCTCTCTGGAAGAGTTGTGTCCTAAATGGCTGGATGAGGCGATATGCAAGATTCCACCGTCAGAATCCGACGATAAATGGCTCAATAGAAGTGCCCTGGCTGGATCTCAAATGGGTTGGAAGGAAATTGCAATCTGGACGCGGATTTCGTGCAACTCTCCAAATCCTCAAACTGACTTGCACCCTCACTGGCTGAGCTGCGCACTCTGCAATGAATACTCCTGAAAAGTACGGTGAAATACCTGGATGGTATCTTTGATGGGCTAGGGTGTGTCTCTCAACACTGAAACCGATCAATGGTGGTGGTTTCCTCCAGAAATTCACAAAACAATAAGGTCGACTCTCTTCCTCCTTTGGAAACTCTCAACATCAAATCATAACAATGCATAATGAATTAGGTTGCTTTACCCTTCCTTTATAGCTTCCCGAAACCCTAATTCGTTGTTGACCTTTTCCCTCCAAGTGACTTTTACTTTATTTTATTAATCCTTGATTAAATCACTTAATTAATTAATTAATTAACCATTTTTCCTCTAAAAAGTGATTTATCCATCCTGATGGATTCTCCGGCCACTACAAGTCACTTCTCATCATCTTATCCTGTAATGCTCTTCCTCCCGATTCCAATGAGCTATTACACTAATAAGAGGTTTCTCCAAGTAATATGCCCATTATGACCTTCTTAGTGAATTTAATTAAGTATGACCCATAATAACTCAAAATTACGGAAACCGTTGGAATGCAACGGAACCAAAGCCTAGCTGTGCGGAATGGATCCTGATGATGAACGATTCAAGTCGGGCCCAAATAAACTGACATGAACAAAGTTCGCTCACACAAGAATTATCCAAAATACTTGGAATATAACAAAGTAATCCATGTAGGAATAATGTATAAAATATGAATGGATAAGATGATAAGATAATATGATTTACAATTGAGAATGAGGGCTCGTTTATATACCCACGCAGGGGTGCCCTTTACCAATAGTCATGTCATTTGAGACATGTCCTTTCATTATTAATAATTACTATTTATTAATTAATTATTATGTTATGAATATCTATTTATATGTATATTTATGTTCATAACATTGCCTTCCCCTTTAAAAATGCTTTGTCCTCAAAGCATACTTTATGGAAGACTCATCTCTTGCTCTAGCTTGTAATTATTGTCTCATGATTCTTCATTCTTGAGTTAGTAATCGTTGAGGACCTGAGACGATAGGATCTTCAAAGCGCTAAACAGAACTGTCGAATTGTAAAGGAATCTGCCCATCCTAATTCGATCTTCTGCATGGGGTGTTTATAGGGTTCTTGGAAGAAACTTGATGTATTTCGACTCCCATGATAGCTTCTACTTTGAGCATCACTTGTAGTGGAAGTAATATTCTTGGACATACTGGTCATTTGTTTCTGTTGATACAAGGATTGGTTAAAGTATCGATTTTTATGATTAGGATGTCGATAAGGCATCCTCGCAACTTGACCTTTACTTCATATACTTGTAGTTTTTTCTTGATTAACTTTTGGAATTGAGTTTTCTTCATATCTCTGGCTTGTTTGTACCTCGACATTTGAAAACTTCTTTATATCAGTTGGATTTGCCTCCTTTTGAGTTGTAAGGTTGATTGGGTCTGTCATCGTTTCCTTATCGACTAATGATGTTTTGCGATCTAGCTTTTCTTGTAAAGTCTTCTTATCGTGCTTCAACTTTTTAATCTGAGTTAATAAATCTTGATTATGTCGTCTTAATCGTAAAAGTTCTTTCTTATTTTTTGACTTATTGTCTTTTTCTGATTCTAGATTCTCCTTTCTTTCGTCTTTTACGATTTTAATTTGTTCAAGTAACTTCTGGTTAAGGTTCCTTAGGCAGGAGATTTCTTCCTCCTTTTCGGTTGATTTCTCCTTGAGACCTCAATCTTCTTGTTCTGAATTTGGATTCCCTTGCTTCTTGTCTTTTAATTTTCTGATTTTAACTAGTAAATTTTGATTATGATTTTTTAATCGTAATATTTCTTCATCTCGTTCTAGTAAGTCTTGGTCCATTTTGTTGGGTATGTGTTATATTCTTTGCACGAGTAGTAGTGTCTGAGTGTATGCACTGGGCGCGCAGGGGGGTTAGAGGGGGGCGGAGCTCCCCGCGCGGGGGTCTGGGGGCAGTGCCCTCGGAAAAAGTTTTTCTGCCTTAGGAAATGTGACACCTACCTCGGGAAACGTGTCATGTATCTAGGGGGTTTTTTCGGCACATGGTTTTTGCCGATGGTTTTCTATTTCCGGTTAAAGATTTAGGGTTTTGGACTAATCCAGGTCATTGGGTTAGGGTTTTGGATGCCGCTGGCTCCTATATGTATATTGTATTGTAAACAATGTAACACAATGAATGAATATAATATATGCTGGTTTTCCCGGTTTGGGTTTCCAGGGGAAA
>SNQJ01S0227476.1:0-14521 GCA_010110895.2 Picea sitchensis | reverse complement strand
AAGGATCAACCAAGGTTTTATCAAGTTCATCCCTAATGCAGGGGAATTAGATTTGATTACCATGGAAATTGGAGGCCCACCCCTTTTCTCAAAATGTCCTTCAAAATTATGGCCAAAGATCTTGTTTTGTGCGTCAAACATTTTCTTCCCAAGTTCATTCACACTAAGTAAATGAGAATCATGTAGATAAGGTACATTTTGGATAATACTATAGAAATTTGGGAGGGCATGGAATGGGCCTAGTCATCTAGCCTTGGAGCCTTGTTTATCAAAATTGACTTTGAAAAAACTTATAACCAGGTGGAATGGCCTTTCATTCTTGTAATGCTCAGATCCTTAGGGTTTGAGCTTGGCTTATGAACCATGTTGATACCCTTTTCACATATGCATCAACCTATCTCTCCATTATTAGAGGAAGATTTAAGGAGTGGGCCTTTTTTAGTTTATTAGATAAGGTTTCCCTCTAGCATCATATTTATATGTCTTAGTCATTGAAAGCCTAGGCCATCTTCTTGGTTCTAAAGTCAACTTGGTCCTAATTTACAAAATACCTTTGCTTGAACCTAAAGGTTAGACAATTTGTAAATGGCTAGTTCACTGATGATTCCTTTTGTATGATTATCGAAGACCAAATTTCATGGGTTCATACCATGGAGAGTTTGGACACTTTTTCAATGTTCCCTTAAGTTTTTGAGAAGCAGGAGAAGGGAAACACATGTTGGGGGGCTGCTAATCTATTTTCCTTGTCAAAAGAAAAATGACCAACATTGGAGGGGCCATGGAAAGATCCTACAATTGCCTCCCTCATTTTTTAAGATGTGGGACTCCTTTTTTTGAGTTTCAAATTTTCTTTGCTAGCTCAATATGGGTGAATGCTAAAAACCAAACCCCAATATATTTTTCAACATTCAAAGATCTTTTAATTACAACACTACCTAAGAAAGACCAAGTAGTCTCAAATACTAAAAGAAAGAAAGTAAATATTGCAAGAAATTATAACCATCAAAGTTGCCCATCACAGATTTAACCTTTCTTTGTATAATGTAAGCACATAATCAACAATTAATTTATAACATGAAAGAAGTAGAAAAACATGGATAAGTCATCAAAGAACTTTAAATGATTGTTGCATTAATAATCAAACAAGATGGACAAGAGCCATCTTCTCAAGATTTTATTGATTTGAAACCATATAGAATTCATAAAAGATAAATGGCCACTTAACTATTCTTTGTAGTGTCGAATTAAAATAATAAGTCCCAAATGTGACAAGTTCAATATTGTCTCAAACAAGAGGGCGGACACAACCTCAACATAATTTCAATGATAAGTACTTAAACATAATGATTGCATTTTCTCTCAAAGGAGATGGGATGGGGCTCCCATGGACTTAAAATAATATAGGAAACAACAGTGAGAAAACATGAAATAACTAATCAGTCCTAGGTTCCTCCATTGCAAAACACACATGAAAGGGAACCTAATGGAAAAGAACAACAGGTAAGAAAAAGTGGAAGGGAAATTCATAGTAAAAAAACTTAGATAATTGGTAAAGGAACGTGATCTGAGAAGTGAACCCTTTGAATGTCCTTGGAATGTTCTTTAATAACGCTTTCTTCATCCTCTTGGTAGTTGCCTTGGAAGTTAGGGTTTTCCCCCCTCCCAATCCCTCACATATTCTTCCTTTAATGCACTAATGAATTTTCCACTCAATAAATAATTTATCAAAGGGATTGTTGGTAAATGTGAATTTAGAAATTTGTGCACTTTGTTGGGTCCCACTTTATATTTCGTAAATTTCATTTAATGACTTTTTCCAAGTATGAAAATGCCACATTCCTAAAATAATATTGATTGTATTTTAACTTTTCGGGCATGAATATAGACACCTTAGATATGAATGTTCTTCATGTCCTTAGATTTCCAATGAACTCTTGTTTGCACAATTTGGATGTTTGTAGTTCAAGTTATTGTCTCAAGAAGTCATTATTCCAAACCATGCTTACAAAGGGAAACCACACAAAACTAATAGTTCTTTAAATTTTTTGAGAAAAATATACCAAGATTCATGTCTTCAAACTATAACCAGGTTATTCTCTGTCTCCTTAGCTTTCCAACAAGCTATCATTTTCTCAAATATGATATTGGTAGCTCAAATTATGGTCTCTGGAAAGTGGAGAATTAGCCACCATTGATTTGCCCCTTTGTGCATGCATGGCCCTTGATTTAAAAGACCACCCCATTTATCCCACATGCATTGTGGGAAAGCAATTGTGCAATTTTTATGGGAAAAAATCCGTTCCCATTGTATTTGAGTGTGAAGGTAGAGAGATCCAAGGAATCTACATGGATTCTGCTCAGTGAAAATTTTGGTCACCACATCACTACCCAATCATCCTACCATGTCATTGCCCAATCATCATTAGCCAACTCATACTTTCCAAGTGTCCAACTAGGATATGCCTATCCTCTACCACATGCCATGCTTTGGTTGGATGTGTCATGTCACCATCTAGTTGGTTGGTTGCATGTGTCACATATCAATATCTAGTTTCTCATACTTTCCAAGTGTCCAACTAGGATGGATCTATCTGGATGTGTCACATATCAACATCTAGTTTCTCATACTTGCCAAGTGTCCAACTAGGATAGGTTTGTCCTCTACCTTGTGTCATGCTTTGGTTGGATGTGTCACATGTCACCATCTAGTTTGTTGGTTGGATGTGTCACATGTCACTATCTAGTTGCTCGTATTTTCCTAGTGTCTAACTAGGATAGGTTTGTCCTCTACCACATGCCATGTGTTGGGTTGGATGTATCACATGTCACCATCTAGTTGGTTGGTTAGATGTGTTGCATGCCATCATGTAATTGGTTGATTGGTGTTGATCTAGGATAGGTTTGTTCTTTTCCATGTGTCATGATCTAGTTGGATGTGTCGAGCTAGGATAGGTCTATCCTCTGCCACATGTCATGCTCTAGTTGGATGTGTCACATGTCACCATCTAGTTGGTTGGATGGATGTGTCACATGTCACGATCTAGTTGCTTGTACTTTCTAATTGTCTAGCTAGGATAGGTCTATCCTTTGTCACATGTCATGCTCTCGTTGGATGTGTCACATGTCACCATCTACTTGGTTGGTTGGATGTGTCACATGTCAACATTTAATTGGTTGATTGATGTCTAGCTAGAATAGGTTTGTCATCTCCCACATGTCATGATTTGGTTGGATGTGTCGCATTTCACCATCTAGTTGGTTGATTGGTGTCTTGGGATGCATGCAAGAGAAAGGGGTAAAAAAGACTAAGGATAAAACATAGTGTGTCTTGGGATGCGTGGTCGAATTATCTGTAATTGCATATTTACCACACTGATGTGGTGATCAACTGGATATTTGATTTGGGAATATCCTCCCATTTCATTGGCCTCCTACTTTTCCTGGGAGGTCAGAGTCCAATGCGTGTTCCTGTTGGAATGAATTCTCAATAATTTATAGGGTTGGACTTGATAGGATGTGTGTAAGGGGAAGGGGATAAAAACACTTAGGATAAAACATAGTGTGTCTTGGAATGTATGCAAAGGGAAGGGGCAAAAAAAACTTAGGATAAAACATAGTGTAGAGGTATGGAGGAGTGGACAAAACATGGCACATAGTTAGGGAGGAGGGGGGTGTGGAGGAAGGCACCTCCTCATCCTGCACAGAAAAATGGGTGTGGAGGCGGAGGGATAAGGGTGATGCAAGGGGTAGTGGAGGTCCACATGCAAAGAGGAGGTTGAGGAGAGTGAACATAGAGTAAGTTTGCATGGATGCGAAAATGTAGAGTGCAAAGGATATGCATGCGGAAAAGGAGGAATGTGGAATGAGGGGAAGAGGAAGAAGGTAGAGGAGGTCCACGTGGATGCAAAAATGTGGAGTGCAGAGAGATAGGGATTTGCATGGATGTGGAAGTGAGAAGAGATAGGGCTTTGCATGGATGCAAATGAAATGTGGAGTCAATAGGAAAAAAGGGGTCTCTGCATGGATGAGGAAATGCAGAGTCAAGGTGGCCATGCAGAATGTGGAGCGGGTAAGGATGAGAGAAAAAAATAAACCCTTTATTTTTACTGATTTTTTTTTATTATTTTCAAAAACCTTTTCAAACCAATCCACCACCAACAATTCTATGGGTTGTTGGACAAAATCAACGATATCTCAGACATATGATCTATGTTTTCAATTCCATAAAGCACTGGGCAGAGTTGACTTAGAGAGCTATCTAGTGAGAGGATGAATAACCCCATTCCCTACTTCCTTGGTATATCTTTTATTTATTTATACAAAGACCTATAATCCTAGATGATCTTGCGTTAAGGAGGAAAATTGTATCGTTGGAGCCCGGTTCCAAATTCTCAAGGAAAATGCTTTCTAGGATTTCATGATTAGCAAGCAAGAATCACTCAACATTCTTTAGTTTTCAAAATTCTGTTCACAAGAAGGAGAAAGCTAGGTTCAAGTGAATCCCAAAATGACTCAATTAATGTGTGACAAAGAAAACACATCAACAAGGACTTGTGGAGACACCACCCAAAATTTAGGGAAATTCATGGGGGGTGGGAGGACGTCGAGGTCCCAAGCATAAGGGGGCCTATCTCTAAAATTTAAAAAATTTAAAATCCCAACAATAACAATTCATCCCATGTAAATACTAAACTCAAATTTGTAAATGATACAAACACAATTCATCAATCACCATTGTTATTATCATATTTCACATTGAATCAATGATACATGCATATCAAAATTTTGAATTTATAACAAAATGAAATACACTAATTCAAATTCTAGATAGTACTAAGTAAATACTAAATAGTAGTATTGAAGTTTGAAATAGTAAATTAAAATTACTAAAAAATAGCAAAGAGTGACTAGTCAAAGACTCAAATCTAGAGTCAACAGTTAAAACTGAAAAATTAAAAATGAACAATGAAAACTAAAAGTAGTGTATGAGTTTGAGCTTTCTGGAAAACACTGTGTCAGAAGTTGTTTTGAAACGACCAATGTTTCGAGTGGACACTCCACCCATCATTAGGAACAATTGAAGCTCTAAGATGTTAGAAAAGAGTGTTGAGGTGAAGTATATAAAGGAAAGGAGATGACTACTGATGGGAAAAAATGAAAATGAAAATAGTGATAAATTACCTCAATGGTCATCTCCTTTCCTTTATATACTTCACCTCAACACTCTTTTCTAACATCTTAGAGCTTCAATTGTCCCTGGTAGTGGTGATGGGTGGAGTGTCCACTTGAAACGTTGGGCGTTTCAAAACAACTTATGACATAGTGTTTTCCAAAAAGCTCAAGCTCATACATTATGATTAATTGTGGACATCTATACACTTTGAAACTAAAAGTAGCTAAAAGAAATCAACATCAAATGAGCATCAAGGAGCCAATGTCGTTGACTAGTCCTTTTTATGTTTATCTTTTAAGTTCTTGTGGTTTTTGGGAAAAAATATCAAGGGAATTTTAGGAGGGGGTGCCCACCAACCCCCCTTTTTGCAAATTGCATCTTGCTTTTTGGAAGGGGCGCCCACAAGTCCCCTTTTTTCAAAACACATCCCACAATGCGACGAAACTTTTTAGAGTGTATTCTTGGAAGTTTCAAAAAAAGAAGGGTGTGGCAAAACGTTTCCCCAAATTCCTCCCTCCCCCCCCGTCTTGGTGAAGTGGGAGAAAGGGGGGTGTGCCCCTGTGTAACATTGCACCTTTTGTGTGGCTTTGGGGTCAAATATCTAGTGGACAAAGATGTAGTGTTACATAGAAAGATAATGACCTATGCGTGGTTTGTTGGCCTCCTAAAACTTTTCTCGAACCCAACGAGGTCAGTTATGGGCATCCCTTTCACTATCCATGCCTTGCCTTGAATTCTCTAGGAGGTTATGGTGAAAAGGGTAAAACAATTGATGAGTGGGTTACTAAGCCTTCATCACTGTCAACAAAATTCCAAGTACTCATGTATTATTACTCATGTTGGGTTCCTTATAAGGTGACATATTCAAAATTGTATAAGGCTATCAGAAACATTTTATACATCAAAAAATTGATAAAAGTAATTGCTTCCACAATTTTAACTAGAAACTTTGCTACACACCGTGAGAATTTGGAGGGTTGGTGTCGTCAAACCCCGTACAGGCTCAATCCTTATGTGCCAAATGGGTAATTCAAGTCGTTCAAGGGAGAAAAGCCTAGGAGGTCCTTCAACATCAAATTAAGCAAGGCCTTCTACTTGGAAAACGTTCATCACAAGGGGAGCTTGCTTACACCATCTCATATCAAAATTACTAGTACTTTTGTTTTGTAGGGAATTTTAAAGGCCTAAGAGACCATTGAGCCATATTTGTCTAGGAATGAGCTCTCCCTTCGCATTATCCTCACATTCAATGATTAGTGACTTTAGGGGTCACCACTTGTTAAGTTTGACGACAAGCCATTGGTCAAGACTTCTTGGTTCTCAACCTTAAGGCTCTCCGAAAAAAGTCATCCATAATGATAATGATATTTTCGATAGTTTGATAAGTGGCTCCCTGGGTTGAGCTCAAGCACAAATATAGTCTTTCCTTTGTTGATAAATTCATTTTGGAGTGTATTCAAATCCTCAACCTATATGAGCTCATGCTTAAGCTTAGCATCCCTACACCTCAAGCTTGGGAGCAACATTGGCAATGGGAAAGGTCATAGTCTTTTCAATATACAAGTCGGCCATGGGCTACAAGTGGCTTTGCTTTAAGCCTTTCCTTGAAGGTTAGTTGAACAAATTTTGGTGTCTACAGTTTCAACAAAAAAAATTAGCTACTCTAGCTTCACAACCTCTAAAAATTGGTGTTGGAACCCAAGAAAGAAATGCTTGTATGGTGTCTAATTATGGGGGGGCTCCTTGTAGATAAGACACTATAATACTTGGGTGTGTAAAACAAATGTTGTCTACAATGTGGGCGAGTAGAAACCCTTAAACATATTTTCTGGTTTTCCCCTCTAGCCAAGTCTACCTAGGTATGGGACAAATTGCTATGTCAACATCATTTCCCTACCTCTCTTACCTCAAGCATTGCCTTTCTAGGCAATAGACTACCTTTGGTCATTGAGTTCTACTAGGCTTGGATTCTTATTACAATTGAAGTTTTGTTTTGGTTATGGAAGAGACACAATGATGTTTCTTTTAATTATGTTGTCTTGCTAAACACAATTTCATGCTATGACCACACTTTAATAGGTCCCAACTTGTCCTTGTAGATTACTATGTAAACCTTGTCACCCCACCATGCCCAGGGGTAATTAGAGGATATAATGTCTCAAGGCTCGCAATGGAGAACATGATCTACACCATGATGATGATGATGATCAACATGTCCACAGATGGTAGCCCAACAACCCCCCTCATTTTCCTCCCATCATATATCAACCAAGGCTCATCACATTCAAGAAACCCAAAGTATGGGAAACAATAAGCCATTGTCAACATGAAGTATGTTAGTCCTTTCATGCAAAGAGTTGTGCTTAATTTATCGAGCATGTGGGTGAAGATCCTTGGTTGAAGTTGGATAATGGATCATTGGTTTGGGAAATTGTGTCAGTTGCCTTGTTTCACCTTGGTGGTTAACTTATGTTGTTGGGAAAAGCACCCCATAACTCTTGTGCACAGAGGATGGAGGATGTTTCCTTTGGAGGCACCTTATGTGGAAAAACTATTTAGGGTTTCCTCATATAAAAAGGAAAACCCTCATTTCATTTTTATCATCATCACTTCACACTTGTGAGATTTACTTTTGAAATTTTCGCCCTATTAGGGCTACTAGCTCTTTTTCAACTTGTGCATTATGCTTGGAGGATCAAATTGTGGATGGTTTGCGGATTTTTGAAGAGGAATTTTTGCAATTAGGGTTTTGTCTCATTGTATCTTGGCTAAAGTAAGTAAATTTTCTGCAACTTATCTTTATGTTATTGTGTTTGTGGTGAATCTTGCTACTGTATGCTAGACATCTTGCTTGGTAAAACCCTAAGAGAGGAGCATAAGTGCTTCTCCTCTCACAAGGTTATTCTTGTTCAAAATTGGTGAAACATTCTTGCTAGGGTTAGTATCCTAAAGCCCTAAAGTGCTATCACTTTAGGATTTTAGCCCTAGACATTTGATTTTAACCTAGTTGAAGCATCAAGAAGGGAGAAAAGATAGCTAGAGCCCAAATGTGCTTGCACTCTATCAATCCTTCTCTTTAAGGTTTAAACCGTAAGGCCCTAATGTGTTAGCACCTTATAGTTTAAACCCTACCTCTTGGTTTCTACTAGTTTAATCTTCAAGTATTATTGCATTTGTTGTTATAAAGACTCCATAGCCCTAAGGAACTAATCTCTAAGCATTCTTGTGATGAAAGTGTTCTCTAAATACTCTTTCAACTCTCTCAAGCTCTCTACTAACATTACTAACACTAACACTTGCAAACTTTCCCAATAAGTTCTTATTGTTAACAAAGTTTGCTATATCCATCTGATAATACTTTATTTTGTTGCATACACTCTTGCAAAGGTGGTCTAACCCACTCAAAATTTCTCCTAAACAATTGGATAATATTCTATGTGATGCATGCTTAATTTTCATGGTCAAATGTTGAAATTATGAGCTCTTTTTATTGCTATTGTTACAAATTTTCATTGTTGTTATAAGACTGGTATACTGCTGCAAATTTGCAACAACTATTAGCAATTATAATTTCCTAGTGTCTTAAGAGGTATTTATTGCTTGTTTGAACTTGGAAATAATCATATATACACTACAAAGTGTTCTTGTTCTAGGCAGGTACTCAAATAGCTTCATACCTTTTCTATTACCTTGACTTAGACCTTATCTTTCGATGATCAAGAGAGGGGGCAATATGCTTGGCTAGTATACTTGCTACTTTGATCCCTTGAGGTCACCAGGGAAGCCTCCATTGTGGTGGACCTCTTACATCACTAAAATAATGAAATTTCTTACTAAGGTGACAATGGTAGGATCTTCCATTGTTATGTAGATTTGGGGACTTGTGATGGGGCTTTGCACAAGTACAAATCATGCGATAACAAACCCCAAAGGTTCAAATAGAGATAGATCACTTCTAAGAGCTTCTAGAACATGGGTGCCCCCCCTTGTATTGTGGGAGGGAAACCAAATTCCCTTCATATGCAACATCTATAAGCTCACACAAAGGAGGTAATAGGCCTCGCCACCGAGTTGGAAAACAGGTGCATGAATAACACGAGCACAAGAGGAGTTCACCACTAGCGTTGTTGCTTGATGATGAACAATTTCTAACTTTGGTCTGGGCTATTTCTGAGTGGCCCAAGCCCCCTAAGTCTCCTAGTGATGGGTGGGAACCTGTGCAACCAATTGATGTTGATCCTCTAATTTCTAGATGTTGCCCTACCCTAGATGACCATGGTTGTTGACATGGTCACTTCTTAGTGCTATCTGCTCAAGCCTTCAATATTTGTCTTTGTCACACTAACTCTTTGGTTTTGTACATGGTTCATGACATTTTGACTCTTGGGGTTTTAGATTAAGTCAATGCTCTTTTTTATTCATGATTGTGGGTGTTTTGGCCTAAAAGCCAACCCACTTATATCCTATTTTTTATATCATGCTTCTGTGTGTGGAGGTTGCTTTTGTTGCCATTTTTTTATATTAAAACCTTGTATACTTTGTTTATATTATTTATAATATAAAAGAACTTTAACAATAAAATATTAATAAGAAACTAAAATATAATGACAATGATTACCTATAAACCCTAACTTAATATTAAGATAGTTATAAATGCCCACCACATTAACATTAATATGAAATCATGAAATTTTGTCCAAAGTGTTGCTCTGCAGCGGAAGCATATATCTTAGATATATTTAATTGCAAATATTGAACAAGATGCAATCCCACAAATTTAACACAACAATTTTACGTGGTAAATGTTGATTTTTCAATATACAAGGTTTAAGTATGAAGTTCATTCCATTTTAGCATTTAACTTAAACCATAAACAATTTTGTTGCAGCGACCAAGATCACAAGAAGAAGCACCATGCACAAGTACACAAAAAGTACCCTGGGAAACCCTTCTCAACAATGGAAGAAAACCCAGCCAATCCTTTGCTATATTCTTCAAGAGAAAGACCTCCACCACCAAGAAAACCTAGCGCACAAAAGGGTTCTTGCAAACTATAGAAGACTAGCGCCCAAGAGAGGTGCGCACTTTTCCCAAGATGTACTTGCTGAATTTTCCAAACTCACACAAAAGATATGATTCCTCAATGGGGAATTTACATTTACTTATATTACACTGAACCTGCCAACATAAGTGTCTATTGGCACAACAAGGTCGACCTCTCTAACTCACAATATAATTAATAATAATAAGATTATTATCTTTTACATCAATTATCTATTACATTAAGGTGGGCCGACCTGTACCCTTTACATTACAATTAGGGTTACATGTAAGTCTGACTCTTGAACAATATAGCAAAGGATCTCATACACCCACTAGTGCTAAGCCACTAGGGGCACGTCCATAGGGATGTCCATATCTCTATCTCACTGCGTCTCACAGGAGAACCACACTCACTAGTGCTCAACCACTAGGATTACGTTCACCTATGCTCATCCACATGCACGTCCAACTCAACAGATCTTCTTTCCCACTGCATTACACAAGAGAGTCATCTGGAGCTCATCATCTCAACTCTCTGCTCAGAGGAGGCTAATACATCGTCTTCATCTCTGTCTCATAACGATGCACCCAACTCATGGGAATTCACATGTTTACCTTGTGCTCAACCACAAGCACGGCCAACCCAGTAGATCTCCTTTCTCACTACGTTACACAGGAGAATCATCTAGAGTTCTTCTCAACTCTCTGTAAGTAGGAGGTCATCACTACATTCCAGTTATGTCTTAGATAGGAACCACACACCCATCTCAGGGGCTCTCTCTTAGGTCGACTCAATCAGTCTGTGTCCTAGAGAATGCCTCATGCAACTGTAATCATCAACAGTAAAACCCTATACGGGAAAACATCCACAAGACAATGATATTTGGTTTATTTATCGTTCAAGGGAGATATTACATCATCCAAACTAGGCTTATCACTCACACTTAACCTCTCTTTGCCTCTCGGTTTTTGATGGATTTATAGCAACTCTTCACACTTTATAAAACTGATTAAATTAATGTGGATCCCAAAAATGAGTGAATTGTTTCAACAACAACCTGATATAAAGGAGCCACTAAATTTGCTACAATCCACAAAATCGTGGGAAATTGGTTGGCATATCTCAACAATCTCCACCTTGACAACAATTTACCTAAATATCATGTCAATTTTATTCATCACTTATGTTGCAAGCCAAGAGAAACTAAACAACGATGCAACTTCTCTAATAACACTGGTTTCGTGAACACATCTATATGATTTGCTCGAGTTTGGATTTTCTAGGGATCACTCCACTTCCAACATGTCTTCGAATTTTCTAGGGATCACTCCACTTCCAACATGTCTTCCAAAATGATGCTTTGGGAAATATGTTAAGGTAGATCTCATTCTATCCAAAATACCTACAGAATCTAAATTACAATTATCACATATTAACTTCCTATAACCATTATTGGTGACACTTGTGCCTCTAAAATTTTGAAGCACCCATTTCATTGTTCCACCTGAATTTGCCACGTGTCTGACAACATCAACTGAATGTGAAATATCTGGTCTTAACCATTTCATTGCATCCACCAAACCTCCTACTGAATTGGCACATGGTATATGAGACAACACCTTTTCTTCTTTATAAAGAGGACCTAAACTTGAAGAAAACTTATAATGGAAAACATCAGGGATATTAACAGGTTTCAAAATGTTCATACTGAACTTCAACCATAGCTTACCATGTATACTATCTTTGTGTACTTCTGTGCTCAAAATTTGTTTTGTTGCTCCTTGATCCTTCATTTGAAATGTCATGTCCAACCGAGCCTTTATCTTACTGATCTCAACCATGCTTCGACTTGCAATGAACATATCATCGACAAATAACATCAATATAGTGAATGTACTAGTAACAATATAGTCATGCTTACCCCTTGAAAAATTTTGGCTCACCATGAAGGATTCAAACCTCTTGTACAGTTGCCTGGGTACCATTAGGCCATACAATGAATCCTCTAACATGCAAACAAATCTTCCATTGCAATCTTGAACTAACCCTTCTGGTTGTTCCATACATATTATATCTCTGATAATGACAATCTTATGGGAAGTAGGATCCCACACATTACATCCCTTTACACCATCATAACTTGCAGAGATATAAAACAAGAAAGAATTTAGAAACAAAGATTCCAAGTCTGGAAGTGATTTACAACTTACTAGTACTTGCAATTCTTTCTTGCTCATATGACCTTGTTGCTTCTACCATAAACAAGAAGATACATTTGTCACCTCAGATGCGACTTCAATACGACCTTCCAACTTATAAAGGTTATCAACCTTTGTTGCCTTCATCAGTACTAAACTGCCTTTCGACCCTTTGAGTGCTCCACCTTGACCTGTATACTTATATCCACCAGAATCCAAACCCCCTAATGAAATCAAATTCAACTTAAGCTCATGTACATACCTAACATTTGTTAGTTCTCTAACAATACCATCGAACATCCTAATTTTAATACTGTCAACCCCAATAGTTTTACATGGAATACCATTTCCAATAAACACTACACCCTCATCAATAGATTGGTAAGAAATGAACCAATTTCTATGTGAGCACATGTGGTGGGAGGCACCAGAATCTAACAACCATTCTTTCTGATATTGTAAACTACTAGAAACAGATAAAACTTCATCAATCATACTTGAATTTGTTGCACCCAAATTTGCTTCCTTTGTAGAGTTTTCCTAGGATTCTTTTCTTTTCCAACAATGTTTCTTGAGATGCCCTGTTTTTCCACAGTACCAACATTTTGCTCTACCCTTTCTGCCCCTTGACTTAGATCGTGAAGAACTTTTTTGATTCTGCTACTTTTCTTTGGGTCGACCTCTAACCAGCATCACCTTTGAAGTTGAGGTTTCTTGACTAGATTTTCTTCTCATCTCCTCAACCAACTAAGTTCCCACAACAGATAATCTAAAACATCTGTTGAGCTAAAGTTAATAGAGGTGAGTAGATTATCCCAAGACTCAGGGAATGAGCACAATAGTGTAATAGCCTTATCTTCATCTTCGAATTTAACTTCCATACTAATCAATTGAACTATAAGGGTATTAAAAGTATTTAAATGGTCAACAACTCTCGTACCTTCTTTCATTCACAAACTGTATAATTGCTTCTCCAAGAAAGTTATGCTCGTCAAGGACTTCATCATATACAAACTTTCCAACTTGCTCTATAAGCCTACTGTTGTATCCTCTCCTACGATATTAAACAAAACTTCATCTACCAAATATAGACGAATGGTATTGGGTGCTTTTGCGTCCAATTCTTCCCATTCCTCATTTGTCATGCTTGTTGGTTTCTTGTCCTGCCCGCCGGTGCTTTTTGCAACCCTTGTTGCACTAGCATCTCCCACATCTTGAGCTTCCAAAGCTCAAAATTGTTTTTGCTATTAAATTTTTCCACTTCAAACTTTGAACTTTAGCCATTTACACATAAAAAAAACCTCCCAAAAAATTACAGCTTGTAAAACTCGACCTTTTAAAATATAGAAGAAATAAGTTATGATTCAATGCTGAACCATACAAGTTTTAAGCCCAAAATAATATTTAAAAGTATATCTTAAAACCTTTTAAACACATTCACCTTTTAAAGATAAACCTCCACTCATAAATTAAATCGATCCTTTATAAACTATGCATAATCCTTGATATATGTGCATGTAATATTACCTTTACTCCATGCATACCACGCTCTCAACCAAAAGTCGCTCTTTCACTCTCTTGAATGGTCCCCCAAAAAACCCGACAAGGTGCGTTAATTGGAGGACGCTCCCTCCTGGGTATGCACCAAGCGTCTGGGATGCTCCTGTTGTTTACAGGGCGCGTCCTTCCAGGAACGATCCACAGCCTTCACACCGCACGTGTCTGGATCCAAAAAACTTAATTTCTGAAGGCAGGTAGTGGGGGACGCTCCTCCAATACTCCTTAGGGAGCGTCCAGGTAAGAAAAATACGCCCCTTCTGCCACGAACTCGTTTTCCAGCGCTCGGATTGGATTTCCACGCTCGTATCCCGTAAGAACTCTCCTTCGCGTGCCAAATCTCGCCCAAAAGTTCTTCAAATCACGTACATCTGCTAAACTTGGCTTGGCTCACCTGCACAACATGTTCTTATACCACTTGTTGTTCTGCAGCGGAAGCATATATCTTATCTTAGATATATTCAAATGCAAATATTGAACAAGATGCAATCCCACAAATTTAACACAACAATTTTACATGGTAAAATTGTTGTATTGGACAATGATATT
>SNQJ01S0227475.1:0-14521 GCA_010110895.2 Picea sitchensis | reverse complement strand
AATCTAAAATTATGATGAACAAAACTATGATGGAATATAATCTTGATGGATCAAGCAACTTCAAGTTCCTGGAATACAAGACTTCAAAGGAAGACTTATTGTGGCTGATACAAAAAGGTGTCACTGTGACATACCTCCTTCATGAAGATGTCAGAGGACAAAGATCAACCATGTTCCATTGGAGAAATCATATTATCACCCTCAGTTATGCACTTATATATATATTATTTGTATCATTTTCACGAGGGTAATTGCAGGAAGAAGGAACCTTTTTTTGAAGTCTTGAATCCAAAGGGATCTCAGTGCATTCAGAGGAACAACACACTGGAAGTGAAGACTCTAGGTTTGATTGTTGTAATTGTCATTCCTCTAACCTATATTTCTAAAGTTTTCTACATTACAAGTAGGTGTTGTAGCTGTGAAAGCAATCCTTAAAATTGTTTTGATTCTAGAGATGTACTCATTATTCTCCTTTAGGAGATATTCTTGTTTTGGTTCCTCTTGTTTTATTGTTCCAAACAGGTTAAGAACAAAGGAAGATACTTATCCTTCAGAGGGAGTCACTTGATTCAGAGGGAGTAAAAAATATTTGAGAAAGAGGAAGAATAGAACCATCCTTGAGACAACCAATGAAATAATGCATGATCAGAGTATTTCTATGATTTCATGGGCAGAAGCATGCATGACACAATATATGAGGCTTCACCATACTTTGAAAAACATAACTCCCAAACCTTCACCAGAGTGAAGCATAAGATTGAACACTTCAGGATATTTGGGTGCCCAGTGTACTTGCATGTACCCAAAGAGAAGAAGTCCAATCTAGACCCTTCAGAGAGAAAGGATACATTTATGGGATAAACAATGAATCATCGAAGACATTCCAAATCTACATCCATGGTCAGAGAAATATTGAGACATGCAGATATGTTGTCCTTTAAGAAGATATATCCTTTCAAAGATCCAAATAATCTTAGATGGAGATTAACAGTGAGACAATACCTTCTCCCCCTTCAACATTTCAGAGGGAGACAAACATTATTCCAGCTGATCCAACAACTCCAGATGATATGTCCAAAATATGTTGCAGTAGGGCATAAAAGGCCTGCCTAGGCTCACTCTGTAGGAGGAAGAGGAACATACAAGCCCCTCAAGGCACTTCCCGAGAAAGAAAAAGATATTTTAGAGCTATCCTTTAGTAATGAAACACTTGAACCAGTAATCCCGATACACTTCAATCTGTACTACCATCCATGAGTTGGAAACTATATCAAATGGATGGATTCTTGATGATTTTGGGTTTCAGCAAGATTATTGCTGATCCAAACCTATATTATTATAGTGTTGGTGACACGAGGCTGATTTTGATGACTTATTTAGAAATCCTTGTTGTTGGATGCAAGTAAGCTTTGACTTATGATTTTGAGATGAAGGATATGAGTACGATGCACTACTTCTTGGGACAATAAGTATGATAGAGGACTGATGAGATTTTCCCGAGTCAAGGAAAATATATAGTCGAAATATTAAAGAAGTTCAGTATGATAGAATGCAAATCCATGGTGATGGATTTGAAGAAAGTGAATGATGATGATTCAGATGAGATTGATCCACAACTGATTGGATCATTGATGTATCTAGTTAACACTAGACTTGATTCATTCTATGCAGTGAATGCACTTAATCATTCCATGAGTCAACCGAGACAGAATCACTGGACATCAACAAAACATGTATTGAAATATCTACAAGGAACAATTAGATATGGCTTGTGATATGTCTCTAGTGTAGACTTGAGTTTGGAGGGATATGTAGAATGGACAAAAAGTACAATGAAATGGAACAACACATCCGATTGTTGTTTTACCATGAATTTTTCCATGGTTTCCAAGTGCAGCAGGAAACAAATCCCTGTGCCCTTGAGTACCACAGAAGCAGAGTATGTAGCATCGAGTGAGCGAAGCAATATGACTTCAAAATCTTCTGACAGATTCACTTGATCATGAGATGGATCCTATGATGATAACTAGAGCTGTGTGTAAAGCTCCTTGAGAACCCAATGTTTCATGATAAGATAGAAACACGTTGAGATAAAATATCATTATATCAGATACATGATACAGAGGAAAATAGTACACTTGTAGTACCTTCCTACACATGAACAAATTGCAGACATATTCACCAAATTAGCTTGGTGAAGGATACCTCCCTAACTGAGAGGGAGTGTTGATAACTACAATCGAGAACCAAGTTCAAAATACATCTCTGTGAGACTTGGCATGATAAATAATGCCTCCCTAGTTGAGAGGGAGTGTTGATGATTGCAGCTACGTGAGACATTCTACATGACACAAACCTGAGAGAGAGCCCCTGAGAGGGGTGCGTGGTTCCTATCTGAGATAGATCTAGAACGTAGAGATGGCCTCCTCCTTACAAAGAGTTGAGAATAACTCTAGATGATTCTCCCGTGTAATGCAATGAGAAATGATATCTGCAGAGTTGGACGTGCCTGTGGATGAGCACAAGGTGAACGTGTGAAATCCAAAAGTGTTGGGTGCATCGTCATGAGATATAAATGAATATGATGTATTAGCCTCCTCTACACAGAGAGTTGATGAGAAAATCTAGATGACTCTCTTGTATAATGCAGTGGGAAAGAAGATCTATTGAGTGGACATACCTATGGATGAGCACAAGTGAACGTTATCCTGATGGTTGAGCACTAGTGAAGAAGTGGTTCTTCTGTGTAATGAAGTGAGCCAGAGATATGGACATCCCTATGGATGTGCCCCTAGTGGTTGAGTACTAGTGGGTGTATGAGATCCCTTTCTATATTATTCAAGAGTCAAACTTTCCTGTAACCGTCATTGTAATGTAAAGGGTACAGGTCGGCCCCACCTTAATGTGATTGATAATAAATGTAAAAGATAATTAATATGGTTAATATTAATTATATTATGAGATAGAGATGTTGGCCCTGTTGTGCCAATGGACACTTATGTTGGCAGGTCAAGTCTAATATAAGAAAAGGTAAATTCCCCATTGAGGAATCATGTCTTTTGTGTGAGTTTGGGAATTTCAGCAAGTACATCTAGTTGGGAAAAGTGCAAACCTCTCTTGGGAACTAGTCTTATAGGGTTTGAAAGCACTCTCTTTTGTGCTAGGTTTTCTTAGTGGTTAAGGTCTTTCTCTTGAAGAATATATCAAAGGATTTGGCTAGGTTTTCTTCCCTTGTTGAGAAGGGTTTCCTAGGATACTTCTTGTGTTCTTGTGCATGACGTTTCTTCTTGCGATATTTGTTGCTGCAACATTATTGGTTATGGTTAAGTTAAAATGCTAAAATGGAATGAACTTCATGCTTAACCTTGTCTATTGAAAAACCAACACAAATGCCAAGTAGAAACAACGACATGATCTGCATCCAATTCCACACAAGTTTCATATTGATGACAATATATCGTTTCATTTACAGAAAGAGTGACTCATAGGCCTCGACATGAATCTCAAACCACTCCAATACGAAGGTACACTATCACCAATGCTATGGGTGAGAATGATTTTGAAATAAATCTTCCACCCTTTCTTGGGTTACACCCCATGTTTAATGGGGAGTTTCGTCAACCATATGTTTTTCTTATAATGGAAATTTCATAGATGACATAACACTTGGCCACTAAAAATCTCAACCCTCACCACATTGAGCAAGCTACAATGGACTAGATAATGGACACCAAGATGAAAATCACTCTCTAGAAGGACATACAATTTTATCAGATTGTCAAATCATGACAACTTTTTCACCATGGAAAGTGGTTTACCAAGAACTAGATCCAATAGAAGTTCCCCATTTGGTACAAGAACTTGATACAATGGAGCCCATGCTACTCAAGGAGGAAACATTGATCCAAGTGGCCATCTAGATCCATTTTAAAAATGGTCCTCATACAGGTAGTTTTCAATTCATGCTCTTCCCAAGAAGCTAAAGAAGACCCAAAACAAAGCACCAAGTGAAAAATTGTGATCTCGATAAGGCTCTCCTTTTCTCAAACAACTTATATTCATTAAGCTTAATGTTCTTTCTCAACACTAATCATGCTAGGGTTAGGGTTCTTTCATTTTTGGGTTTTTTATTCGTAGATTTGTTTGGAATTATTATAAAATGTAGTTTCAACCTCTTGTTATGGTCTTACTATGAATGAGCATAGTCATCACATCTCTTCTTAGATTATAAACTACTCTGCTTTTGACATTGCATTTGTGCTCTCTTTGCAATATGGCATATTCTTTCATTTCATTCTCGACCCAGTTAGGATCACCTGAGGGATCATTTAACGAAATTGGACATGACATTATGAAAATCCCAAGGAAGAAAGCGAAGAATAAGGAAGAACAAAGGCGAAGTACGAACTACGTGGAAGGCACAATGACTGAGAATGGGTCAAAGTGGGTTAAAGAAGTAGAAAAGATGGAGCGAAGTAAGGGAAAGCGAGCGTTGGAAAAGAAGACCGAGGAAGACAGATAAATAAGGAAGATGGATTGTGGACAACTCAGCAAGTGGAAAAAGACATCAATGAGTGCTTTGGAGCACCTCGTGGAAAAGATAGAAAAGACAGGCTAGTGAAGCCCTAGAAATACAGGTCAAGTGAACCTAGGGCTTTAGACACCTAGGGTTTTATCATATAGGGTTTTGACACCTAGGTTTCGACCTAGGGTTATCTGAAAGTCATTGTAATGTATAAATAAAGGTCTAAGAGAGTTGGGTGGGGGTCATCATTATTGTGAATGAGCATTATTGTTGATGATTATTGTTGTCGGGTGAGGGAAGTGTTGTGTGTGAGAGAATTCTGTATTGTAATATCTTCAGCTGGTTGCGAAGATCAACCTTGTAGCTAGGTGCACAGGGAGGGGAGAGAAAGAGAGAGAAGAGAGAAATCTACAAGCTAAGAGTGCATATAGAATTGTATGATTTCATCTAATATATTATAAAGCACAGTTCTGTGGACGTAGCCCTAGAGAGAGGGTGAACCATGTATATCTTGTTGCCTCTGTGATTGATGTCACGTGATTTTCTTTCTGTTATATTGTTATTGCATTATTGTTGTATATCTAAGATATAACTTGTGAAGTAATCTTAAGAGTGATAATGAACAACTATATTGTTGTGTGTTATTGTTCAAGATCTACTTTGCATTTCCTCTGGTTGTAGACACCTGTGTCCTGAAACCCCCTATTGCTACTTCAGATGAGACTGCATCTACTTCGCAGGTGTTGCTGAAAGGGCCAGTAGTTAGGGCTTGTTGGTGCGCTGTTAGAGCTGAACCCCTGGTCTGCCCCTGTGCCAACAAATGGTTCCATTGCTAGGACCAGGATATTCTTGAGGGAATCTCAAGGTGGTTTCCATTGAATACAGAGACTCAGAAGTGGATAGAAGAAAAAGAGATAGACTTCGTTGAAGCTCAGAACACGAACCCTAGCATGAGTATAGAGGATTGGTTGGGAAGGTATATCTTTATCGATATACATGAGATTTTATTTGGAGGAATTCATCAAGAGCTATACGAGTGGTTATCCAGATTAACAGATACCCAGTTTGAGATCAGATCTAGACCACCTATGGTTTGGATGATGACGTTGATCAAGAAGGTTAAGAGAGTTGATAACGCTGTGTCAAGAGCAGTATATCACTGGTTTGATAACACTATTGGAGGGTACATCACTGAGTTTGATGTTGACAGAGTAGAGTCATATAGCCAAGCAAATAGATATTTCTTTAAGGGACCTAGAGGAAAATTTTTACACTTTCTGAAGTTGAAGATCAAGATGTTATTGCATGAGAAGAACATCTTGAAGATACATCAATTGTTCAGAATTTTGAAGCTAATGTTCAAGAACTCAGACAACGACAACGACACAGAGGTTGGACATACGTGTAGTGGGAGATCATTTAGAGAAGTTTCTATGGTGAACCTGTTTGAGGATATTCATGAGCCACTGACACAAGATGAAGGGTTTTACAGTGGAGAATAAGAAGAGCTATTGAACGAGGAGTATTCAGAGTTCGCTAGGGCGGAGGAAGGGAAGACTGAAGAACCTCGTCGAGAAGAATCAGAGACTTTCGGAACTACACCTACCATCGAAGTAAGTACTATTACTCCTACTGTTGTTTTAGAAACATTAAGTAACCAAAGTAACCTAAGTTATCAGAGAACTCAAAGCACTGGCACAAGTAGGTCAGTGCATACTCAGTCAAGAAATCTAGGAAGATCTATGGCAGATGAGATGAGGTTACCCACCTTTACGGGAGATGGATCTGAAGACCCTGATTAACATTGGTTCTTATGTGAAGTTGTATGGAGTATTAAGAATGTCAATGACGAAGCCGTTAAGAGAGATCCATTTAGTACTACCCTAAGAGACCGCACACTGAGTTGGTACATGAAATTTGTCTAAGGAGTTGTACATCCTAAACCGCTGAATGTCATTAAAACTGCATTGATTTCCAAATTCAAGAAACCTAAGTCGGAGTCACAGTTCATTACAAAGCTGAAAGAAATCAAACAGAGAGTAGTTGAACCTATTTGGGAGTTTGATTAGAGGTTTAAGACCTTGAAAGGCCATTTGAGCTTTCAGATTCCAGATGAACAGAATAAAGAATGGTTCATTGCTACCCTCTTGCCACACATAAGAGTCCCTCTGATGCAATAGAAGATCACTTTATAGGCTGAGGCACTGGAGATCACCATGAAACTAGAATAATCCTGATGGGAGAATCCAACTCACGTATAAGTCAAATTTTGAGTTAGCTAACTAACTTATCATTGCAGGTTGAAGATATGAAGAAAGGAAAGGGAAATGATAAAATATAAGACATCTAGTGTATCAAATGAAAATTAGAGGCCCATGATAAGGAGCATTGTCCCCTATTTAATGATTACTTGGCCTCTAGATCTTTGAACCCATTGAAGCAGGTCACTCTACCCTGGTGCGAGGTATGTAGAAATCAACATCACCCTTGTGAATGTTACTATATGAAAAAATATGTCCAAACACCTACAAATATTTATTGCACATTCTGTAAGTCTATGGGGCATGATGAGAAATATTGTAGGGCTTACGAACTCATGCATGAAAGGTCACAGGATGCATACATAATTCAAGGATAATTACAACAAGAAGGAAACACTGCACAATTTAATTCCCCAGGAAGAGGAAAATTCAACCCTCGCGGTGGATTCATAGGATGAGGAAGAGGAGGAGGCATGGGTCGAGGTCGAGGTCAGATCATTTGTTACAATTGCGCCCAACTAGGTCACTTGGAAAGGGACTTTCATAACCCTTGTACCACTTGTAGCTACTGCAATTCGTTTGAACATGTTATTGAAGATTTCCCAACATTGCTAGCTAAGCTTCAATAAAGATAGGGTGGGAACCCGCAAGTGCAAGTGATATCAGCTGAACCTCATGGAGAGGATCCCAGAGTTGTTGTTATCATGATAGGAGGTGTTGCTACAGGATATGACATGACGACTCCATAAAAGACTATAGAGGGATCAAGGGTCAGAAGAGCTGCAGAGAAGACACAATTGTTCGATCCATGGAAGGAGAAGAAGACATTTGAGGAGGCTAGAAGAGAATTTGGAGGAGAATGGGATTCCTCATTGAAGGCACAACCAAAAGTGAAAGAATGTGGGATGCCTCTAGCATTTGATCAGGCTGCCTCACCCGGAGAAGGAAAAGAGGTAATCAAGCTTGTAGGTTTCTTGTATACATTTATTGACTTAATTAAAGATGAAAGAGCCATACAAGAACTACAACACTTGGTCAGACGATATGAGATAGGAAGAGTGGACCCTATGCTAAGTAGGGTTGTGAACCAAGTATCAAGGAAGAGGAGGAAAAACAAGGAACTACACCTAAATGTTCATATTGGAGACTATGATATAGATTATGTGGTCCTCGACTTGGGATCAGAAGTCAATGTGATGATGAAGAAAACCTGGGCACTGATGGGAAAACTGAAGCTAATTTACTCTCCTATTAGGCTCAGAATGGCTAATCAGTAGGTAGTGAGCCATTTTGGAAGATTGGAGCATGTCTCTGTGGACATCGACGGGGTAAGAATGTTGGTATACTTTGAATTCATTGAGATTGTGGATGAGAGTTTTCCTTATCCTGTGCTATTGGGAATTGATTAGGATTTCAACAATTCGACTGTTTTTGATCTAAAGAAGAGGAGAATGACATTTGAGGGTAATGGCCTTAGGGTCATTGCACCTCTTGATCCTAATGAAGGTCGTAGATACACAAATCCCATTAGAGAAGAAGACTGCGCATATGAGCTAGAGAATATATATAAATTGACAACAAGACAACATGATTACATTAATCCTAAAAAAGACGAGAATTTGAGCTGGTGAAGTGAAAGCGCATGCTCATCCAATTATGAATAAGGACTGGAGAACTGGCATAACAAGATGTATGAAGTTTCCACGTGGAGGTGTGCCAGATTGACTAGGGAAGTTCGCTGGATCGACATAGAAGTAAGTAACCTACCCACATTTGATGGTTTGAACCATTTAGAAACATTATTATTGGAATTTGAAGAAATTTTACCAACACAACAGAGGTTGTTGGCATTGGATGAAGCCTTGAAAGAAACTTCAGAGAGATGGTGGGGATCACATAAGAAGAATATCATGGAGTGGGTGCAATGTCGCACTTTGATGACAACGCGGTTTTCAGACCGAATCGAAGGGTGTGAATTTCGATATACAGGTCAGAGCTGTCTGAAGGACCATGTGCGAAGCTGTGAGGAAGTCTGGAGCAGTATTCCTCAAGAACAATGGGTGCACAAGTTCATTAATACTTTGGATACAACACCTATCAATTAGTATATTCAAGCTGAACTGTGCCTCACCACTTCAAATTGGTATGGTATGACTCAAAACTTTATCACTACATTTTTGTTTGAAAGTCAGTACCCTACAATAGACCAGGCTCTACAATTTATAAGGAAGAAAGTCTTTGAGAAAGTACCTAACCTTCCTTTGGAGCAAGAGGAAGATGAATGGACTGCACCTCTTCAAAAATTATAGGGTTGTTACAATATAAATGCTGATGAAGATGATGATCCTAGGAATGTGAACATCACATAAAATGAAGGACAAATAGACATACAAGGGCCAGGGGTCGAAATACCTTTTATTGGGCAGCCCATCAAAATCAAGAAAGTTAACATTGGAACAGAGCAAGCACCTAAACTGACAAAAGTTGGAGATTACTAGGATGATGCCACTATTGATAAGATTACATAACTACTACATGAATGCCAGGACTTGTTCCCAACCAAATTCATAGATACGAAGCGTATTAAAGGACCTATGGGAGAGATGAAGATTCCCTTGAAACCAGATGCAAGACCAGTCAAGCAGATACCCTATAGACTAAATCCTAATTACAAGCAGAAAGTTAGGATTGAACTAGACAGAATGTTGGAAGCATGAATCATAGAACCTGTTGAAGAATCAGAATGGATCAGCCCTATGGTGGTCCAAGATAAGACGAAAGGAGAGATCATAATATGTGTAGACTTGAGTAAACTGAATGATGCATGTTTGCATGACCCATTTCCTACATCATTCACTGATGAAGTTTTGGATAATGTTGGCAGACATGAAGTTTACTCCTTCATGGACGGATTTTTAGGGTATCACTAGATCAATATTGCCAAGGAATATCAACATAAGACCACATTTGCAATAGAATGGGGATCTTTCCAGTACATAGTGATTCCCTTCAGATTGAAGAATGCACCGACCATCTTTTCCAGGGTGGTGGTCAAAGCATTAAAGGAGTTTTTACATAATTTTTTAGAAGCATATTTTGATGATTGGACTATTTTTAGATTATTAAAAGATCATATTGAGTGTTTAAGACTAATGTTGGATAAGTGCAGGAAATGTCAGATTGCCCTGAACCTAAAAAAGTGCATTTTATTTTCACCTTTTGGAGTGTTGTATGGCCACATTGTATGTAAGCAGGGGTTGTTGGTAGATCCTTCCAAGATCGCCATCATTGTTGATTTACCTCCCACTACTTCGGTTAGACAGTTGCGCACTGCGCTGGGACACACTGGATACTTCCATAAGTTTATCAAAGGATATGCATAGACAAAAACACCCATGGAAAAGTTGTTAAATAAAGATCGTCAGTTTCAATGGACAGAAGAATGCAAGCAGAGATTCGACACACTAAAACATAAAATGGTTACTGTGCCTATCTTGGTTTTCCCCGACTGGAGTAAGGAATTCCATGTTCATGTTGATGCCTCATCCATTGCATTAGGAGCAGTTTTAGTACAACCAAGAGCAAAAGATATTGACCACCCGTTAGCCTTTTCTAGCAGGAAGCTCTCTACAGCTGAGATAAATTACACTACCACCGAAAGAGAAGGATTAGCTATGGTGTATGCACTGCATAAATTTTGACACTACTTGTTGGGAGGGAATTTCAAGATGTTCAATGATATCTCTACACTAAAATACTTAGTCAACAAGCCAGTGTTGGGGGGAAGAATATGCAGATGGTTGTTGTTATTCCAGGAATATTATTTTGAAATTGTGGTCAAGCCAGGGAGAATGAATAAGGGACCTGACCACTTGTCTAGGTTAGCACATGGAGAGGAACCTACTAGCTTGGAGGATACACTACCATATGCACGGTTTCTAGCCATCAGAAGAGTTGATGACCACTTCGTAGAGATAGTCCAGTTCCTTTCTATAGGAATGGCACTTAGTGAATATACAATTATCCAGAAAAAAACAGTTAGTAGTTCGCGTTGCAGATTTTTCACTTATAGCGAGACAACTATAAAAGATGGGACTTGATGAGATCTTGAGGAGATGTGTTATGGAGGTAGAAATACCATTGATCCTCACAGAATCACATGAAGGCATCGCAGGAGGACACGACCCAGGGAAAGAAACAACACAGAAGGTTCTTAGAGCTGGCCTCTGGTGGCCTATGTTACATAAGGATGCTATGGAATACAAAGCCTGCGATGTATGACAGAGGGTAGGGAAGCCTTCCAGAAGAGATGAGATTCCTTTAGCACCACAACTAACGTTACAATAATTTGAGAAATGGGCCATTGATTTCGTGGGACCTGTCAACCCACCAGTGAAGCACACAGGATCTCGCTACATCATCACTACGAAAGAGTATTTGACTAGATGGGCAGAAGCAAGAGAAGTTAAGGACTGTAGTGCAACTACAACTGTGTGATTTATATTTGAGGATATCATAACCAGGTTTGGATGCCAAAATATCCTTATGAGCGATCAAGGTACAAATTTTATTAATAAGACTATTGAAGCTTTGACTCAAGAATTTGAAGTCCATCATCAAAAGAGCACACCTTACCACCCACAAGTGAATGGTACGATCGAAGATTTCAATAAGATCTTGGAGACAACAATGACGAATATTTGCAGTGTGAATAGAGATGATTGGGATTTGAGAGTTCCAACAGTATTATGGGCGTATGGAACTACTTGCAAGAAGTTGACAATGCAGACTCCATTTAAGTTAGTTTATGGCCTAGAAGCAGTCGTACCTATGGAAAATTTGGTTTCTAGCTTAAGAATTGTAGCATTTATAGATATGGATGACACATGCACTGTTCAGGAGAGGCTCGCACAGTTGGTGGAACTATAAGAAGACATATTTATTGTAGGATTTCATCAGTAGGTACAGAAGGAACGAGAGAAGGCCTACCATGGCAAGCATATCAAGAAGAAGGAATTCAAGAAAGGAGACTTGGTATTTTTGTATGACAACAAGTTTATGAATCATCCAGGGAAGTTTAGGACACATTGTCTTGGGCCATTTGAGGTCTCCTATGTTACAGAAGGAGGGTCTGCATAGTTGAAGACTCTGAATGGAGAATGGAAGGAAGGTTTAGTAAATGGGAGCTGGTTGAAGCTTTATTGTGACAACCAACTTCCCCGCAGCTCTCAGTAAAAGCATAAGAAGAAGGGTCTAGGTACTAGGTGCAATTGAAACTGGGTACCAGACACAGAAAAGACAATCTGCACACATTAAGGAGAGACAGAGCAGAAAAAAAAGGCTGCCATGCACAGTCTGCAGTCGAAGTAATACTGAAAGTTCAGTCTTGCAGTGACTCGGGATGAGTCATAGGTGAGTGTTGGGGTCTATTGGCCCTTGGTTATGGATTAAGGAAGAAAGTGAAGAATAAGGAAGAATAAAGGTGAAGTATGAACTACGCAGAAGGCACGGTGATTGAGACTGGGTTGAAGTGGGTCAAAGAAGCAGAAAAGATAGAGCGAAGTAAGGGAAAGTGAGCGTTGGACGAGAAGATCGAGGAAGACATATCAACATGGAATATGGATCATGGACAACTCATTAAGAGAAAAAAGACATCAACGAGTGCTTTGGATCACCTTGCGGAAAAGAAATTCTAGTGAAGCCCTGGAAATACGGGTCAAGTGGACCTAGGGCTTTAGACACCTAAGGTTTTGGAATCTAGGGTTTTGACACCTATTTTTTGGCCTAGGGTTGTCTGAAAGTCATTGTAATTTATAAATAAAGGTCTAAGAGAGTCGGGTGGGGGTCGTCATTATTGTGAATGAGCATTATTGTTGATGATTGTTGTTGCCGGGTGAGGGAAGTGTTGTGTGTGAGAACATTATGTATTGTAATATCTTTAGCTGAGTGCGAAGATCAACCTTACAACTGGATGCACAGGGAGGGAAGAGAAAGAGAGAGAAGAGAGAAATCTGCAAGCTAAGAGTGCAGATAGAACTGTATTCTTTCATCTAATATATTAT
This sequence comes from Picea sitchensis, assembly GCA_010110895.2. NCBI lineage: Eukaryota > Viridiplantae > Streptophyta > Pinopsida > Pinales > Pinaceae > Picea > Picea sitchensis. The sequence continues at coordinate 1,673 of SNQJ01S0227475.1, read as the reverse complement.
AAAGCACAGTTCTGTGGACATAGCCCTAGAGAGAGGATGAACCATGTATATCTTGTTGTCTCTGTGGTTGATGTCATGTGATTTGTTTTCTATTATACTGTTATTGTATTGTTGTGGTAGATCTGAGATATAACTTGCGAAGTAAGCTTAAGAGTGATAATGAATAACTAGATTGTTGTGTGTTATTGTTTGGGATCCACTTTGCATTTCCTCTGGTTGTAGACACCCGTGTCCTGCAACCCCCTGTTGCTACTTCGGGTGAGACTGCATCTACTTTGTAGGTGTTGTTGAAAGGGCCAGTAGTTAGGGCTTGTTGGTGCGTTGTTAGAGCTGAACCCCAGGTCTGCCGCTGTGCCAAAAATAAGTTCAATATATTGTCACGGTTTCTTTGTCCACCTTAATATTTTCGAGGCAATTTTAATAGACAATGGGAATTCTTGGATGATGCAACCAAGTGGGTGAATTGAATTCAAACAATATGATTGTTTAGACCCTATAGGTTGGGGTTATTTGCTTTTCTATTTTTCTATTAAGGACAACATTGTAAGAAGCAATTGTCTTGAACAAGGTTCATAGATCCTTCATATTGGCATTATGGAGGGGTTGAAACCATTCATTTCATTTTTTGGAGGTGTAAGTGTGCCTAGGAATGCTAGGATCTTGTGTGGGACATTTGTCATCATTGTAATAACCCTAGTGTTTCTAGGGTCTTAGGGAAGCTAGTAAACAGGGTAATTATACAACAATTTTACACCAAACAATTATTAACAACAATAGCAATATGTAATATCATATTTCCTAGTGGACAATAACAATATTCTAATAGCACTAATTGAACAATATTCAACCAGAAGTGAAATTATATCCAACCATCAGTAATGACAACGATCCTAAAAGAGTTGAAGCTATTGATCTAATCAACATTCCTAGAAATAGAAAAGAAATTCAATTTTTTTAGGAAAAATCATTTTCTTAAGGAGATTTATTCCTAATTTTTTTGAAATAATTAAATTGATTACAAATATGCTCAAGAAGGATAGTGAGTTAAAATGGACCGCATAAGCAAAAGCGTCCTTCGAACATGTGAAGAGGAGAGGCATCGGTACTGGTAAGTCCCGACTATACAAAGGAGTTTTTTATTTTCTCCTTTGCATCTGAATATACTACGACAACAATGCTCCTTCAGAAAAATGAAGAAGGATTCGAACAACTGATTTCCTTTTTCAGCAAAATCCTTAGAGATGCAGAATTAAGATATGAAATTATAGAAAAGTAGGCTTATGGAATGGTGAAAGCACTTAAAGTTTTCAGAACGTATGTTTTACACTAAAAAATAATTTCCTACGTACCAAAAAACACAATCAAAGATATATTGATACAACCAGATAGTGATGGAAGGAGAGGAAAATGGTTGGCTAAAATTCAAGAATTTGATTTAGAAGTTAAACCAACCAAACTTGTAAAAGGTCAAGGTCTGGAAAGGCTACTAGATGAATCAAATTTCAGAGATATTGGAATAAATCACTTTGAATCTCATGATTCTTTCTCATATATAGAGGAAATTGATGATCAAGCACCTATTACTCAGATTGATGAGAAGTTCTCCTCCTCATCCTGGTATAGTGTCATAGTTTCATATCTCCTTACTCTGCAATGTCCAAATAATATGACTC